>WURS02171631.1:95000-96994 GCA_011762765.2 Rhinocypha anisoptera
TTTCTCTCCCTCTCTCTCCCCCTTTCTCTCCCTCTCTCCCTCTCTCCCTCCCTCTCCCTCCCTCTCTCTCTCCCTATCTTTCCCTCTCTCTTTCTCTCTATTTCACTCTCTCTCTCTCTCTTTCTTATTTTCTCTTACTCTCTTTCACTTTCCCGTACTCTTTTTCACCCTCTCTCTTACTTTTTTCACTCTTTCTCTTACTCTCTTTCTCTCTCTCTTTCTTATTCTTATTCTCTTTCTTACTTATTATCTTTTACTCTCTTGAACTTTTTTTCTCTCTAACTTTCTTTCATTTTTGCTTCCTCACTTACTATTTTTCGTTGTTTTTCCTCTCTCTCTCTCTCTCTCTCTCTCTTCCCTTTATTCTTTTTCTCTCTCTTTCACTCTCTCCAATTTCTTCTCTTTCTCTCTTATTCACTCACTCTCTCACTTTTAGATTGTTTCACTTACTTATTTTTATTGTACTCTCAATAGTAAAGTTTTGCTGTCTCATACATAAAACTTGCCAATTCTATTATTATATTCAAAATACACTCACATTCAATCATTTGGTAAGTTAAGAAACTTGTTCAACCCAAACATACATTGTGAAAGAGTGTGTATTGCAAACAAGAAAAAGAAAGAGAGAGAGAGAAAGAAGAAAGAACAAATAAAAGAAAAAAGAGAAAAAAGAGAATATTGACCTTTTTATTAGACCTAACTTTATCAAGTGAAATAATAAAGTTAGAAAAATTATGTTAGTGTTATTTTTATTTTTGTTATTTCTTTCACCTTTTTTCTCCCACTTGTCTGCACTCACTTGTTTCAGACTACTAACACTAAAAAAGACAACCAATTTATTTCATTATTAATTTCTAGAAACAATACACAGGTTGAAAAGAATAGAACTTCTCGAATTGCAAAAATGGCAATGCTTTTAGCGGAAAACTATTTAAAGTGAACAAGAGAAAGAGAGTGAGAGAGAGAAAGAGAAAGAGAGAGAGAAAGAGAGGGAGAGAAAGAGAGAGAGAGAAGGAGAGAATAAAAAAATAAGTGCATGCATGTTGTTTACAATTGATCTTGTGATAATATGATGAAAGTGGAGTTTGGCTTGAATTGAGAGTGAAAAGAGCGAGAGTATGAGTATGTAAGAGAGTGCATAAGAGAGAGAGAGTGTGTGTGTGAGAAAGTGAGAAAGAGGGTGAGAGGGAAAGAGAAAGAGGAAGAGTAAGTAAGAGAGAGAGAATAAAAATATAAAGAGTAAGTGAGAGAGAAAGAGGGAGAGAGTAAGAAACAGTGAAAAAGAGTGTGTGAAAGCGAGAGATAGAGTAAGTGAAAGAGAAAGAGTAAATGAGAGAGAGTGAGAGAAATAGAGTAAGTGAGAGAGTTGACAAGTGGTCAAACAAAAATTTCTCACTTCAATCACTCACTTTCTCAACAACTTTTGGCTCTTAAGAGTAAATGTCAATTTTATATATAAGGTCATGATGGGTTTTTTCTCCATTTTTCTCAAACTTTCTTTTGCTTAATCTCTCTCTCTCTCTCTCTCTCTCTCTCTCTCTCTCTCTCTCTCTCTCTCTCTAACTCACGTCCTTCCTTTTTCAACATTTCCTGTACTTGATCATTTTAAGGTGATAGACCAGAAGAGCTCACTTTTGCCCTTCCAATTCCACATTGTACCTAACAATTAACTTATGCAATTTTTTTGAATAATAAAAAATCAAATTATAAAAATCAAAAATTAAAATTAATAAAAAAATTATTAATTGTAAAAATATGCTAAATTAAACAAATTATACGATAGACTTTTTATTTATTTATTATATTTTACAAACGAAAACAAAATTAATAAAAATATTCGATTTTGTTGCTATTTTGATCAATGTACCCTAAAAGTAGGCTCACCGGTAGTGCATTAAAAGCTGTCTATGTTGACCTTTCCTCTCTCTCTCTCTCTCTCTCTCTCTCTCTCTCTCTCTCTCTCTCTCTCTCTCTCTCTCTCCCTCTCTCTCTCT
>WURS02171632.1:0-45349 GCA_011762765.2 Rhinocypha anisoptera
CTCTCTCTCTCTCTCTCTCTCGGTGTCTAATGATGATAAATCGATTCTGTGGCTCACAACTAACAAAAACAACCATCGGTGAGGAGAAGTCAACCTCACTAACGATAGTCTATGCCCGACGACTTGACTTGCCGAGTGCACTTTGACTTGGCGATGAATCGGCTCAGATGAAAAATTGAATCCAAATGGCTGGCAATCTTTTCTCAAATTGATTTTCCCGCCTCGACACTGGCCGATCGAACCAGCCGGATACCGAGACGCGCGTGCAAGCCGGTCCTAGAGCACTAAATGGGTTAATGTGACTCGCTCTATCGCTTGGTCTTGCTCCTCTCCCCCTCTCTGCGTGTGTCATTCTCTCAGGATAATAGTTTAAATTGAATTTTGTAAATTTTGCCTGCGTTTCTCGTCGTTTGGGATTCGCTTACTACTCCGTTTTTCCGATATTAATGATTCTGGCCATTTTCAGACTGAGAAAAAATTATGCCAACTGGCCGGAGAAGAGTCTGGACAGTGGGGAGAAAGATGCACAGACGATACACTAGCAACAATTTCAAATTTAAGAGAGAGGGAGAGAGATGATGATTGAGAGGACTTTAAATTCGTCCTCAGCGGCGGCAACACTACTCTCGTTTTCTTTGCCCTTGGTCTTGGCTATGAATGATAATCGACGGCGTGCTCCAAGTGACCAGGCCCAGTGTGGACTGTGTGCGATCATTAATAATAATCCCGCTCGGTCGGGCGCTATCTCGCAGTGTGCGTGTGCCGGCCAGAGCCAAGCGTAGAGGGCTCGATAAATCACCCCGTTGTGCCTTGTTGTTCTTCGAGTTTTTCAATTTCGTGATTGCCAAGTGGTTGTGGTGCCAGTTGGCAGTTGATGCGCCACGCCATTGGTTACGATCAACCACTAGCAAATCAAACTCAAGATGTGTATCAAAGTGCATGCTTGTGTGATATTTTATTTTGATCACACATTTGTAGTGGCCACAGCGCGCACGCGTACTCATAGTACTAGTATCCATAGAAATGGATTTTGACTGTTCACAAGCTAATTACCCATCTTATCTTTGTTGCAGTGCAAACCAAACTTCATGGGAAGACTTCTACCTGGGCATTACAGAGAGTGAGCTATACCCCAAAGACAGTGCCGTCTTGCCGCGCCTTCTACACGATATGGCTACACTAGACATTGTGCACGTTGGTAAGTACCCTCGTGGTGGACACTTTCACTAACTCGATTTTACACCAACATAAGAGTACTATTGAGAAACTGCCATGCAATTTTAATATTGCTGGTCATTACTGCTAGTCTGCAGGGTGTCCAGACGCCCTAGTAATCTCCTTGCTTTCTCTCACAGGCACACACAAAATACAAGTGAAGAGAAAAAAGAATTTAAGCTAAGTCGTATAAAAACACATCGACTCGTTGACTAGATGGCTTGCTTCACACTTTCCAACGTTGGCAGCGAGAGTTAACTTAATTATCACTTTAGATCCAAATGGAAGGATGCAGCCAATGCTTGTACGCCATTTTAAAGAAAAGAGAGAGATAAAGACGATCAAGGAGGACTGGGTCTTGTTTTGGTCAGCAAACAGTTGCGAGGGTGGTGAGACAAAGCAACAAAAATAAAACAGCTGCTCGCTTGGCCTCTTCTCGAGTTCAAAATTGAGATTCTTGAGCTTCAGTTAACTCAATTAGATACGCTTTGGAACACGCTGACGCCACTCATACACACGGACACTGTAGAAACAGTAGGAGAGAAAGTCTCTCAATGTTTGAGAGAATTGTTGATTTGTGTGTTCCCAGGGAAGCATGTTTTTAGTGTGTGTGCGAGTCCGCGTGAGCTTGAGCCACTCTACAGCTTTGCGACGGCTGCCATAATAGATTTTAATAGTATTCTTATTGTGGAAAGATTTGGGCCGAGACACGCTTGTGCCACCATGGTTTCTTGTGTCGTTTGGCAATTTCATTAGGAGCTAAGAGGGGTCCCACAAGTTCAATGTGTGTATAAACAGTCTAAATAGCTTTTATGCAAAGAAAATGAAAAAACGGAAAAAGCGGTTTGCATGGCTTGGGTAAACGAAGCAGAAGAAAGAAGGGTTTTGCGAGCCAAGCACGGCAAAAATTGCCAAGTTTGACGATGCGTTGTGAGGTACCAGTGAGTCGCGTGGTTCGATTAACCAGTGCCGCGGTTTGGCTTGATTTAGTGAGAAATAGTCTCAAAGTTAAAGTTGTTGAAATTGAGCTAATGTGGCTGGCAGTGTTAGAAGAGAATGAAAGCTCAATGCCCAAGTGACTATCCATATGGTCAGTGTGGTCACTCACAGTGGTAGTGCTCCCCATGTCAAGTCCTAGTATGGCAAACTTTTCAATTACTCTATTGGCTGGTGATGCCGTCTCTGCTACGGGTAGAATTATAGCCTTCAAGGGATATGCTTCAGGAACGAATGCCGGAAATTGCACTTGTTACCAACGTTGGTAATGAGTTACCGATTAAGCTTGCTTTTGCTTCTTGTCACTCTCAACTGGCCCTCCCCCAGCATAGATGAATTGCTCAGCACAACACCAACGATGTTCTCTTTTGTTGCTCGCCCCGTCAATAACATTGCCGGTAACTAATCAATTAACTTTTCTTTTAAGAATCAGAATTATCTAAACGCAAAGAGTGTGCAGTAAATGGTTTGAAAGCCAGCTAACTGATCGACTTTCTAATTTAAGTTCAATTCAAAATTGGAACAAATATTTGTTGTTGCTTGTGAGAGTTAGAATGAAACACATGCGACACACAAGTTGGATCGCTTTGTTGCTCAACTCATTAGTTGCTCACACTTGACCAGTTTGCAGTGGCGATGCACTTCACTAACGGATTGTGATTTTTGCTTTTGCCAGTGCAAAAGGAGGGTGGCACCCAGTTGAAGTTGGTCATCAACTACGAAGACGCGGGGAAAGCACTCTTCAAGCCAATGAGGTATGAAGTGACCCTAACTTTAGTGTGGCCCAACTGACCCCAACCCACCCGGACCAGGTTTTCAAGAGATCGCGAGACCGACCCAAATCACTTCTACTTCACCGACTATGAGAGGCACAACGCCGAGATCGCAGCATTCCATCTAGATAGGTAGGCTCTCGACAAGTCGTTAGCGGTTCTCACTCACTCGTCCATCTCGGCAGGATACTCGGATTTCGGCGAACCCCGCCCGTGGTAGGTCGCGTGCTCAACATCACCTCGGAGATCTATGCTCTGGCTGACGAGGATCTCATCAAAACATTTTTCGTCTCGCCAGGTGGGTGTTCAATTAATCGCAGCGGTTGGTCAGCAACATTGCCCCAGATAAAGGCTGCTTGGCTATATTAATTGAATCGTGCAGATCATGAAGCACAGAATTTAATTTGGTTCTTCGACAATAACAGTTGTACTAATTCTGGCGTGATTTACATGAAAAATCTTGGTCCTGCCGCTAATCGGCTTAGTGGCGAAACACTTCCTGCAAATGCTGGCCCAAATGTGGCTCCCGGCTCAGGCCTTCAACGAGTGCCTTTGCCTTGGTAGATCGTATTAACTGGCCAAGTGGTTAGAGGTGTGGAGTGGTAGAGTGAAAGCGGTGGGCCACGTTGTCCGATCATTTCCGAGTGTAATTTGATTTTGCTCAGTGGGGCAGCACTGTGCACCGATTTGGTGCCACCCGCCATGGAACTGGCAGCACCAGATGGGCGCGCGCAACAATGAGGGGACACATTTGGACTCGAGCAACCGAATACTTTTGGCACTAATTGAATGGACAGCCGCCAAATGGAAAGTCAAACGGAAATTGAATCTAAACGAAATTCGAGTTCAATTGAAACTTTGTAGCAAAAAAGTAATTGGAAATGCCGTGTCATTAGATTCGAGAACCACTGCTAAAATTTAGGTTTTGTTGGGAATTGCAGAATTGAGCTCGGTGATGAACTTGTCAAAGTCAAGTTCATCTCGTTAGTGTGACCTCTACCGGGTGCGATCGATGGGCGACATGTGTAGGCACTGCGTTCAACTAGCCCTCATTTATCATCGCTCGCTCGGCAGAAGCAGCTAACACTATGCAAATCGGGTCGGCTCGGTGTGATTAATCAATGTGCACTAATTGTTCTTGTTACCCACGTCTCGTCTCTCCCCCTCCTACCACCCGCACTGGCAACCGGCAGCCAACAATCTGTGCTTTCACGGCAAGTGTGGCTATTACTGTGATACAGCCCATGCGATCTGCGGAAGTCCGGACACGATCGAGGGCAGCTTTGCCGCCTTCTTGCCCTCCAAGAGTCTGGCACCGAGAAAGGTAAGCCTAGTTGCGGATTAGTGGCTTGTGTGTGCATAATTTCTATTTGGTCCCTCAGGTTTTTAGACACCCATATCGACGAAGTTATCACAAACGGCGGGTATCACAGTGGGAGACCGATCCAGATTACTGTGATAAATATGTGCGCCATACGCCTCCATACCACGAGGGCCGTCGTCTGGCTGACCTCATCGACATGGCTGTGCTCGACTTTCTCATCGGCAACATGGATCGCCATCATTATGAAACTTTCAAATCTTTCGGCAATCATTCCTTTATCATTCATCTGGACCATGGTCGAGGGTAGATTATTATAAATTGTCATCAATTGTTTTTATTAATCTCCTTTTCTAACTGGTAGATTCGGCAAAGCACATCATGACGAGCTCTCAATCCTAGCCCCTTTGGTACAGTGCTGTATCATACGTAACACCACCTTGCATACACTACTCACATTGCAAAACAGTCCCAAGCCACTAAGCGGTAGGTTTGGTTGAAACGAATTTCCTAATTGGTTGATTAATTATCAAAAAAAATCTGTAGCACTAATGCGTGAATCAATGTCGACGGACCCAGTGAGGCCAATTCTCACCGAGGACCACTTGTTGGCACTAGACCGACGGCTGGCGATACTGCTGGGAGCAGTGCGAGAGTGCACCCATCGTCGTCCCTTCCAAGATGTCATCACCTTTGATGGGCACTAATCACTTCTCACTCAAACCTAATTATCTCTTAGTCAACCCCAGTCACCCGACCAAATCTATTTTTTCACCTTCTTTCCCGAATCTATTTTGTTATACCACTTGCGTGGCACACACGCCCCTCTGGTCAAATCAAACTCCGATCAAGCGCGTAACGTGTTGGCATCACGAGCACGTCAAGTACCGCCCTGGTTGGCTCCAGTCATCTTCTCTCTTTGATCTTCACCTTGCTGTGATACGAAGCAGCTTCACGTCACTGGCAACAATCTCTCTCTCTCTCTCTCTCTCCCCTTCTCGTTGTTGTTTCTCCTTATTTGTTGCATTTCATTGATGATGAAGAACACAAAGTTAATGCAACCTACTTGGTCATTATTTCTGGTGTAATTTGGTCCATTGCTTGTTAACCAAACTACGCACACTGCTCTCTTGTCGATATCTCCACTCTAAGAATCGCACAACCTCTCATTCTTTTTCTCTGTCAATTGATGTACAAAAAAGTCATAACCAATCATACTACACTCGTCTCACTGTGTAAATTTATCTTCTCATATCTATCTTGATTGAAATAAAAATCATTGGTACCTATTTGAATGCGTTGGTTGATCGACCGGGTGTGAAAAAGCTGATGCGGGTTGTGGGGCGATGCTGGCGGCACTAGCTCAGTGATCACCAGGAAGGTTGCATAACCGGGCAAAGTTTGTTTTGTGCTTATAAGCGGATCCGTATCCAGTTGTGGGGATTTTACCCAAAACTCTGCAAAACATAGCTCTTGATAGGGAAAACTTTCGCCTCATATCTCTCAGTGAAAGAAATAAAAACAAGTTTTTTGCCTCCAATGCCTTTTGGGATTTATCGCTTTCTGTGATATCCGAAAAACTAAATGATCAATAAACACGAGTCATTGATTAAAATCTAAATCTATTGGGGTAATAAGTCTAAAGGTCAAGCTACACAGAAAATACTTACCTAGATAGAAGTTAATTTTAAAACGAAAAACGAAATAAAAACATTCAATTTGGTTAACAAATAAACACGGTGCGCCATCTGCCGTTAGTCAGTCCCAACCACTCATCTCATGTGATGAACACGTGACTGAGCAAGTTTTTCATGAGAAGGTTAAAGTTGTATGTGTGTAAACATTTGTAATTTACGATTTCACATTTGTTTATTTTTTCATTATATAACTTTTTCATTGTTATAAGTTTAATGTGCTGGTTTGAATCATTTTATTTTAGTATTAATACTTAATCAAAATAATTTGACTGTGATTTTCTGATTTACGTGTTTGTGAATCGATAAATCGATTCGGTAAGTTGAATCTTAATTATAAAAAGGTTTATTGATCACTTTGTCAATATGTTTTCAATTAACATGTTTGTCTATATTTGTTTATGCAAAACTTGTAGCATGACATTGACTGGTAAGTCTCGATACTCAATTTGCACGATTGATTTTGCTAAAGTTTTGTTTTCTCTTACAGGTATGTACATTCTCAAATACTAATGTGCCATGTGCCGAGTGTGTAAAGTAAAGCTCCGTTTTTCTACGATTGTCATTCGAGTGAAGCATCTAATTTATCAGCTTTCTCATATCACGCCCCATTGAGTATGAGTCAATCTTGGTGTTGGCTACCGAGCAACAAACGTGGTCGGATAAAAACGCGAAGAATGAGCTCTTACTAGGAATACTTTTCCCCAAGTACGACGATAAAATGTGCCTTATTTGGTGAACGCTAGACATGCCACCAGACGTGTCTGCTTGGCTTAGACCTCACGATACGATGCCAGATAAAATGTTTAGAAACTCGCCAACAAATCCCCGAACCGCGATATGTAGTGTGTTGTGATAGTGTATCGATTGTACAAACAGATCAGAATGGCTCACGCCAACTAGTAGCAATAGCACGTCAAGTGATGAGCAAATTGGCATGAGGCCACTCTGAAGGGTTGTGAGTTCGTCATGACAAATATGGTATGATTATCGTATATTCATATGATCTATCAAGTGGATTTAGATGACTGGTTCATAAACAATTTTTGTTTAGGATTTTTAGGAGTGTCATTGTTTCTAGTCAATTGTAGTGAAGGGCTTTACTGAGGTAAAACTTATTTTACACTTTATTTTACTACTCTTGCGGTAAAATTTCTAAATAATTACAGTAAAATTGTTCCAAGTGGAACACTTTTTTAAACACAAGTTTGTATTGAAAAAAGGCGAGTTGGCAAGCGGACTGAGAGAGTGGGATAGCAGTAACAGCTATCAGCAATGTTGTCTCAAGACAAGCAAAACACCATCCCAGGCCTAGAGAAGGCAATGATAAGAGCCAGCCAGTTTGCTTTGATGGCCTGATCGGTCAGGATTTTTTTCCTAACTTCATTCACCACAATGATAAGGTCAACCTCACTTTTGCGGCAACTTTTCTTTTAAATTATCATTTTTCCAAGTTGTAACCGGATGAAACTAAACTTCGCTATTGACTATTGAAGTTTCTTTAAATCACATGCTTAATAAAACTTATATCGTGATGAGAAAAAAAGAAATTAATTTGATAACACCGCATTGAAAAATTGAAAGAAAAAACTTGGAGATTATATACTAGTTTTAAGAACTTCTGAAAATAATTTTCATAAAATGCTTGAACATAGATTCAGATGATGAGCTTAAACTTACACTTGAATATCGAAGGGTCTTAATAGCATTGATTGAAAAATCTTAAAAGTTTGTTTCGGTTCTATAGTTGACGATGGATAAAAACTTTACAAAAAATACTTTTAAAAACATTAAAACAATTGAGTCATTCGTAAGTAACAATTTTAGTAAATAAAGGTTAAATTGCCCTAAAAGGAAAGATAACCTAGGCCTGAGGTGTGTATTTGTGAGTGTGAGTTGAAAAAGGTTATTTGAGAAGCTTTTAATTATAACCCCCTATAAACCATATTCAAACTCAATATTCAATTATTGCGCAATATTTATATGTATAATTTGATGTGAACAGCAATCGAGTGCAATAACCAGAATAATGGATGCCGGGAAGGAGAGTGCTCAAAGTGGCAGTCGACCCTCGGCGTCGAGTGCTTGCACGATACCATTGGTGGGAGTGGAATCTACTCGGTTGAAGCTCTTGTCACCTTCGATGTTGCGTAGTGCGTTACTCGGCAAGTCAGTGATCGAGTCGTTGCCACTTATCACTCAAGTCGATCACGATAACTCACCGATTACCAGCAACGAGTCAGCCCTGAATATATCTGTTTTACCTGACCACCAATCTTCAACCATCTCCTCCACCTCGTCGATTCATCCTCTTCCACCACTGCCAACCGTTCCTGATGATGATCAATTGCAGCGATATTTGCTGATGATGCCCACTGGGTCGTATCTGGCTCGCACAGATGTGGTTGGCATCGCATCCACTAGCATGCTACAATCACCAACTCCGGTCATGGTTTGTTCACATGATCTAGTCACATTTCTGTTTTTCCACCCCTTATCTTTAGGAGGGGTAGAGATGCTGCTTGTCTTGACAAAGATAGTGATACCTCGTTGGTTACGCAATTGTCGGTTACGGTCGTGTCTTTTGTTTCATTAGAGATAGTTCAGGTTTACTTTTACTTTGAGAAGATTAAAAATTGATAACATTGGTTGTGTAATGATAAGTAGCGATTGGATCATGCTAGTTCAGTGCTTAGAACTACAGACGGACTAGACATGGCGCGTATTTTTCCCTCACTGACTTGAACAGTAGTAGACAAGACTCGGGTGCTGATATCGACTGCAACGAAAACTCCCACATTTCCTTTAGAGGAAATCTCGGTCTGGTGCCACTGCGCTCGTCCAATGACTAAGCGATCTGTGTTTGGCCGATGTGGCACTATTTAAGACGGGAATCAACAGTGTGCCCGTCAGAGAGACAGGCATGCTAATCATTAATTGAGGTTCGCGTTGAGATTAGAAACATTGAACGTGAAGCGAGCTATCTATCATCAAATCAGAGGCACTAGTTGCCCTCACTTAGCACTCCGTTGCTCTCACTTGTTGCATTTTTGAATTAACTACTCACTTCATTACGACATTTGGCTCATCCACTGACCATGGCATCGTTTCAGGATGTGTCGACTGCTGTCGAAACCAAAAAGTTTCTAGTCAAATACCTCAATCAGGTTTGTTTTATTCAGTTTGTTGATTTGATTACTAAAAGTTCTCGTTGGGCAGCATCCAATGCTCAAATCATTCCTGGCAGGGTCTCTTTCGGGCACTTGTTCCACGCTCTTGTTTCAGCCTTTTGACTTACTCAAGACACGCGTTCAGAATGCTCACTTTGCAGTGATCGAGCAGAGTTGTGCCACCAAACCCACTCGTTTTATGCCGATCATCTTTGATGTGGTAAAAAATGAACAATTGATTGGTTTGTGGAGAGGGACTGCGCCGGTAAGTTACTCTTTGGTGATTCTGTGAATTATCAATCTAATAACACCCGTGATTGCAGTCGCTAATTCGCTGCGTTCCTGGTGTGGGTCTTCACTTTTGCTGTCTCGACACACTGCAGAGTCACTTCTGTGCGAATCGGCAACCAAGCGCAGTGGAAGCACTAACATTCGGAATGGCCTCGCGCAGTATAGCGGGTATTCTCCTTATTCCGGTCACGGTGGTTAAGACTCGCTTCGAGAGTGGCGTGTTTGAGTACAAGAGCATCACCCACGCACTGCGCCACACATATCACTTTGAAGGGGTGCGTGGTCTCACCTCGGGTCTCTTGCCTACTCTGATGCGCGACGTGCCATTCTCTGGTCTCTACTACATGTTCTACTCGCAACTCAAGTCCTTTGTTCTTCCACACCACCCATCACGCGGCACTGGGCCACTTTCGGCACGACACTCTTGGATGCCGAACAATGTTGTCTCCCAGTCATTCGTAACCTTCATGTGTGGGCTCAACGCAGGTCTCATGGCCTCGGTGGTGACCCAACCAATGGACGTGGTAAGTTGGTTCGCCAGTGCACTATAGTGCTCGCCACATGTTTCTCCGAGTCACATGTAGTGCTTGTTTGAATGGCAAACAGGCGCGATAAGAAGCGTCTCATCTAGTTAGAACTAACTTATCACATAGCATTGAAGAGTGATAGCGATTGAGTAACATTGTTGTTTATCAATGGTTCACTGTTCATGTGAACAAAGAGTGCTGTGTTGATTTAGTCTGATTTAACGAAATCAGCCACAGTGCAAGGCAAAATGGGTTAAGGATAATGCTCACTAATGTGCAAGGTTTTGATAAGAGGAGATTCAAGTTTATGGAAAGTTATAATGAAACTATATACAACTAGCTGATACTGGTTCGAAGTGGTCACTAATCCGCATTCTCTCCAACTTGCAGGTCAAAACTCACATGCAACTCTACCCAAAGCAGTTCCCCTCGTTTATGAAAACTGTGATACTCATCGTGAAACGCAAAGGAACAAGGGGCTTGTTTGCAGGCCTAGTACCGCGAATGGTTCGCCGCACTCTGGTTGCCTCGATGGCTTGGACAGTTTATGAGCAGATGATGAAGAACTTTGGTCTCAAATGAATCCTATCTACTTTCTCAAGTTCATTGCTGTATTTATATTTATTGTTTCATTGGCAATCTTCAACAAACTTGCATTACCCTTATCTAAGCGATTGAGTATAGAGTTTTATTTGATGATAGTGTAACGACCACGACAGCAGTTAAAGAGTCTACTTTGGTTTTATGAAGTAATAAGTCAAAGTAATTTGAGATTGTTTAGAGAGGGTAACGTTTCTCGCGTTATGATTTGCTTTTTGACTCGAAGCAACTTTGCTCAAAGAACCACCGATTGACATCTGACGCACTCTTTGAGTAGCCTTGATGATTAAAGTGGTTATTGGCCGTCTGCAGTTTTTCGATGATGCCACACAGTTTGCAAAACATTTTCATGTTATAGTCATACCTGTCGATTTCGTAAGATTTGCGCCATTCGAAGTACTTCAAGTACGCTTTGGTATCGTTGAATAGCCTGAGGAGGAGTTGGCCCAGTTCTTGAGGCGTCATCTGGGTGGCATCTATGTACGAATTAGGTGGCAATATTTGCGAATAGTTGGCACTTCCATAAACAATCGGAATAACGTTGTACTGCATTACGTAGAACAACTTTTCTGTGACGTAATCACTAGAAGAGAAAAATTTGAAGACAAATAACTTCTCACCTTTGTTGTGACTCAGAGGACTTACGTGCAGAAAGAGTTCTCAAACGATAAGTAGAAGAAATATTCTCGAGAAAGCTTCTCATAACATAAACTAAGTTGTTTCTTATCACAACTGAATGGACCACATCTACCATAAATATCAACCTCTACTATTTTGGAAAGCTCTTTGGCATAGTCCTCGCGATGACTCTGGGTTTTGCAGTTGCTGACAAACCATGCCACTGGTCGCGATTTGAAACGAAGATCCACGTAGAGTTGCGAATCAGGAAGCGGGGTAGTACGACGTACAAAACTTCCATAAGGCAACCAGAGATCTGAGTCACGACGATAGGTGGCAGTAACATTAAAAAGCCAACCAGGAAATTTCTCCGAAAGTCGAGCTAAGTTGGGTGGTGGCTCCAGATTATAGATGGTCCATAGCTGTTGCGGTGATCGCCACATTGGCAAGTCCTCTGGGTTAAAGTTATACCAATGGAAGACTAGTGCTTTGGCCATTTGGAGATAAACTCGATCGGTGGTGAGCAGACAGTTTGGGTATTGCTTGTAACACAGATCGGGCCGATACAACATTGGTCCTTCCCAGTTACTCAATGCTTGTTTCTCACTCAATAGAAGATCTGATCCAAAATAATCTGTCCAGAAAAGAACTACTTGATAGCTGCAATTAAGTTAATCATAAATTATTAGCCGCCAAATAAAATGTGTATTGCTTGTACTTGTTAAGTCTGGTGTTTGGATCGAGTTGAACATATTGACTAAGTCGGTGGTACTGTTGCACCACGGTCCCGTTGCTCAGCGTGACATTTGTTTCATAGGTCAAGTAGTGACTGAAGACATTGTACCGACTGTACCAACTGGTCTTGGTGGGCAGCAGCACGTTGGACAAGATTAGAGTGAGCCAGATGCAAAAGCAAACCAGGGTGAAGCATTTTACTCTTCTAAGCAGTTGAGCATTGCTCATGTTGAATGTGTCATTACATGATGGATGCTCTGTGGGCACACCTATTGGAAGCACTTTCCACAGTCTTTACGAGGCAAAAAAGACTGTTGTCATGAAAGCAAAATCTATCCAAAAAATCTTATCTAAGTTCAATAGAAACCATAGCAATGGAATAAAACAACTGCTCATGTATTAAACATAATATAGCATGCATGTCCTGCTTTGAATATGACATCATCATGTATTCGATTTACCAATACACGTCGAGAGGATGAAGATAGAAACCAAAACAAATTCGCGAGACAAATTACCGAAACAAACATCGCCAATGAGCTCAAATAAACTTCATGGCAAAACTTATAAAAAAATTTTATATACAAGGTTGCATCAAGTTTTACTACTCGAAAATATACATGGGAAAGTGAAACCAGGAAAGATATAGATAGTGTTTGATTTATGCATTGTTAAAAGTGAAGCGAGTAAAACTTGAAACACCACTGTAATATATAATAAAATAAAAACAGTTCAAAATCAAAACAACAAAAAATACAATCACATTAGACGACAAGATACAATAATGTACGAAGAAGGGAAATTAGCATGACTCAAATTGTATGCATTAAAAAATATATAAATAGATAAAACGATCAACTCGAGTCAAATGACATGAGTAAGTTGTGTGTCATGTATTATTATATCAAAATTATATAATTATATCAAATTACCCATCAATGGGTTTATAGTTAAAAATAAATAATAAAAATAAAAATAATTTAAATAAAAATAAACTAAATATTGAAGTCATATGAAGAAGATAGCAGCTCATTTCTTGATATGCTCCTCTAGATTTGAAAATCACTGATTAAAATAAGTGTGTTCTGCGGTAATTGCAAGCATTTTCCGCAAAGTACCAAGAATTAATTTGCTTGGTGCTTCTCGAGATCATCCTTGTCTGATTAGTAGAGTTGCCAATTTGATGTAGCCGCTTACAGAGGTTGCAGAACAAATCGATGTTATAACCTTGAAGTTGTGTGTCAACATAGTAATGCTTGCGCCACGCAAAATAACTTAGATACTCCTTGCCGTCATTCGAGATGGCCATCAGTAGATGTGCAAGATCTTTGGGTCTCATTTCCGTGGCATCGATGAAGGACTTGGATGGCAGTAAGCTCGTGTAGTTTGCACCGCCGTACACGATCGGAATCATGTCATAATTCAGAATATTAAACAACTTCTCAGTAACGTAATCACTGTGAAATAATTTTTATGTATATTAATACTAATAACCCTTTAAAAATTAACTTCACTCAAAACAACTTACATGCAAATGGAATTCTCAAATGACAAATAAAAGAGATATTTTCGGGCAGCTTTTCGGTAACAGTCATCACCATTGTCACTTTTGGGACACTGGAATTCGCCACATGCCCCGTAGACATCAACTTGAACGTACTTGGACAACTCTTTTACATAGTCTTCCCGGTGACTAGGAGTTTGACAGTTGCTCACAAACCACGCGATCGGTTTGGTCTTGTAGCGAACATCCACTTTCAAGCTTGGATCTAAATCACTGAGTGGCACTTTGCGAGGAATCACCCTGCCATAGGGAACATGAATGTCGGAATCAAAGCGATAACCAGCAGTGAGATTGAACACCCAGTCGGGACCTTCTGGCAAGTGTGGAGTGTGCATCGGAGACTCCATGTTGACCACAGTCCAGAGTTGTTCGGGAGATCGCCAATCAGGCAGTGTCTGTTGCAGGTCACGCCAGTGGAAGATAACCGCCTGAGCTGACTGAAGGTAAACTCGATCGGTGGTCAGCAGACAGTTGGGATACTCCTGATAGCACATCTCAGGCCGATAAAGCAAAATTGCATTTGGATCGCCAAATATTTTCTTCTGCTCTTCGAGAACATCACTACCAAAATAATTTGTCCAATAAAGAACGATCTGATGACTATATACAAATGCATTATTAACAAACAATCATTATAATGATTGTTATAATGATTATAATAATTATTAGCACAAACAAAACAAAATAAGCTTACTTATCCAGCTGATCAGGTCGTAATTGTACAAACTGACTAAGCTGATAGTGCGCTTTGGTGGTTCCATTGGCTTGGTTAGATCCATTGTAATAAGGCAGATAACGGCTAAATAAGCTGTACCGGTTCACTTTCACAGTCGGTGTAAAGTAATCAATGACTAGAAGGCAAATCCAAAGGCAGAAGCAAACAAAGGTGAAGATGCGCACCTTCTTCACCAGGTGACCGTTCAAAGTATTCATACTTGCTCATCCAACCAATCAAAGTTAAGTGGATAAAATTAGCAAATTAATTTTCAATCCATCAGTAAAAGTCTTTGTAATAAGAAAAACATAATCAAATTGACAAAAGATAACAAAGTTTGGTAACCATGACTATAGGTAAGCCAAGTAGGCTTGAAAATCAAAGCTCAAGAATTCGGAATTTTGTATGAAAACCAAGGAAAGAGCAAAGAGATAGTTGATCACTGTTCATTGGGTGAGGTCAATAATGGAATTAGCCTGGTGTGGCGGTTCCTTTTGACAAGGAATCAAAGAGAGAATTGAGAGCTTGGCGGTCGCACATGACAAGTCAACAAACGCCCTCGGCATGTACAACACTGCACGCGAGCTAGCATCGTAAATAGTTTTTAAAAGGTTTGGTCTATTCTACGTTAGAGAAGTAAACTGCAACAAATAAGCCACACCCTTTTTCAACCTTTTTCTAAACCCATGCAGTACTGCTTCGACTTTTTCCTCAAAAAAAGCTACAGTGAAAAATAAAACAGGATGTTAGTTTTGTGAAAAGTTGAGTATTTTTAATCATACACTGTGTTTGAATTTTTATAATGGTTTATGAAAAGTGAAGCATGGAAAAGGTGAAGCGTCACTGTATAACGAATCCAGTTTTGACTTTGTGCTGCACCGTGCCACTGTCGATTTGGATTGCCAACTCGATAGTGACACTTGATTGAATCAATTTAACAGGTCACAAAATGTAACACTTATAGTGTCACACTATACCATTTTATTTATGTTGATTACCTTTAATATTGAACGACAATTTTTATAAAATAAAAGGTATATAAAGGTTGTTGCCTTTTACTCGTAAACTTGGCTATAAACAAACTGGTATTCATGATAGTTGTTTGCCCCAATTGAGAGTTAAATGCAAAGACGGTATGGTACAACTATTTTAGTTAAGTATCTCTTTTATTAGCACTTTATTGCACTGCTATAATTGCAATACTATGTTTATCAATACTTTATATCAGTGTTACAATTAAATCTAATAATTTTATACATTTCTCAATAAAAATTTATATTTATTTTATAGAAGTTTTTATATTTTCTGTTTACAATTTCAATAACAGTAATATGTGTCAAATGTTTGTAATAGTTCTTTTGTATATTAAAAAAACGAAGATTTTTAAAATTCTTAAACTTTTTTTTAATTGCAACAAATTAACGTTTAGCCACAGAAATCAATTTTCTAATAATGACAAATAAGTTATAGTAACTAAAATAAATTGAAAGGGCATGAAAAGATGGTATAGATTTCACTAGGAATTGTATACAATTATAGCATGCTATGAGCACATTTACAGATTTTTATTGTAAATCGATAAAAATGTTTCAAGCACGAATAGATAGATCAAAGAAGTAAAAAGTATGAAGTGAGTATAGAGATCGAGTACAAAGCTCTGTGTTTCCTTGAAAAGTATAGCGTGACGAAACACATGTATCTTCATTGTGGCACGTTTGATACATGCAGTCAGGTTGCAAAGTCTATGGGTACAAGTAGACATATTAACTATAGCTATGTTGGTTGATCAATGATTAGTTACGCCACTTTTGAATGAGATGAGTCAATGTCATCATCGAGAGATCACGCACAAAGTGGGCATGAAAGCACCACGTGGATTGCAATTTATGCCAACTTGTGGTAGGATTCGGGTGGGTTGCGCTGGCGACGAGCATTTTTCCGACCAGAGGTATACTCGAATTCGTAGCCAAAGAAAGCAGCAAAGACAAAGACGAGACCAAAAGCGATGAATGAACCTATGGAAATGCAAATGGCAACGAAGGAGGCCGGCTCGAGCACAGGCCCAGCGTAGAAGCGCGACAAGGCCCAGAGGAGAAAACTGAAGAGAAAGAGACACGGAATGGCGATGAGACCCACTTCAAAGAGGTTCTCCACGAAGGGATTGCCCACCAGTCGGTCCACTACTCGCACCCGAACCGGACACTCCGGGTGGTTCTTGTTGATCGATTGCTCCAAGCGTCGAGCGTGATAGGTTAGGTGAAACCACCGGATTGGAATGCGAACGATTGCTCGCAAGATTCGCTCGGTTCGCATTCCGGTACCCTCCTCATCGGGATTGAACTCGACCACATCGTCCTCGTCATCGCTCTCCTCTTCATTTTCGTAGTTCTCCTTGTTGGTTCTGATGGCCCAGAAAGTCACCTGGTCGCGTATGTAGTAGAGGGTCTTGAGTATGCGTGACATCTTGAGGAAGTGTGCGAGTGAACCGAGACGCCTAACTCACTGTCGTGTCATTGATTTATAGTACTGCTCAACTCAAGGCTATGCTTTGTAGCCTGAATCGATTGATCTGATGTAAACACAAATCCCCCACCAAGTGGCACCAATTCGTAGACTGTATATAGATTTCTACTATATACCCACCCGCCGAGTCTAATTTAACAGTTCAATTAATTTGAAAAATTAAAAATACAAATGTTTAAGAGTTTAATCAACTGTCTTTAAATATCTTTTTTGCCCAATTAAAAGCAAATATTTAAACTAATAAAATTTAGTTTGAACACAAATTGATCAATGTCATACAGATTTGAGATCAAGTCGGTGCCAAGTTAAGGTGTAGTCATGCAGGTGTAAATAGCCACTAGTTTCACGTGTTTGCTTTGCACACATGTTTTTATTGCAACTCTTACCTGACTTTTTTGCTTTGTTCTTTTTATGATTTTTACAAATTACACTATTTGCCATAAAAATGATCAAATTAGACAATGATTGGTTGAAGCGTAAGTCGTTTATTAGTTTGGCACAGAACGATGCGAACACACTGCAGACAAAAGTGAAAAAGTTTCTTAAACATCTCTTCAAATTGTCATCCGTGGTTAAAGATGATCAAGAAAATGGTGTAAAACAATGCGAACTAAGTGAAGATGAGATTTGTGAGCAGTTAGGTCAGTTTGAAAAATTGCTTGGCAAAGTCTCGAAGCGTGAAGAGTGTAGTTCTATCATTGACTACATCTTTGATCTTATCATTGGTCATTCGAGAATCCGTGAGATTCTGATCAGTGGCGAGTGCCGCCAGAGCAAACTTCGCTTTTCACTCATCAAGCTCTTTTGCAACATTTGCTCAGCTAGAATAGTGTATTGCAAAAATAGTGAAAATCTAGTTGATTTGATTCTCAGTGCTTACGATGCCACCTTATCCAAAGAAGGTTTGTAGAAATTACAAATTGTCGTAATTTTAAAATATTAATTGTGTTTATAATTTGTAGATCAACACTTGCTTCAATTATTTTCATTGCTTGAATCGAGTGGTGTTAATCTACAGCGATATCATCCGTTTATTTGGGGCCTCAATGGAGCTGTATTTTATGCGGCCAAACACGCACAAAAGTTGGCTTTTCTTCAATATCCCAGTATTGATGAGATGTTTCAAGGATTTGATGGTCGAGCACTACACCAGTCACTGGCGCACTTTCCAATTGAGATTTCCATGACTGATCGACCCATTGAGATATTGTCACTAGATGATCCGAATCGCTACGATCCTCGATTCTTGATGCCAGTTTTTTACCATTTTTTATCAAGTGAATCAATCGTCAAGTGCCACAAGTTTATCTCATATGGCGCACTATCTTACACGATAGCCGCTCTGTCCTCTGAGTGTGCCCGCATGCGAGCAGTGGCCTATCGAGTATTGTCTCGTTTTTACTCACATCTCGAATGTGCCTCTTATCCTCAGGACCGACAATTGTGGATCGGTCTGATCGACTATCTTCGTAGCGGCCTCACCACAGCCGATCAACGAATAGACTCGATTCACACCGTTCTTATTGTTCGTATAATCGAGGTTTTGTTAAAGCCACTGAGCCCGGTTTTTCTCACCATTCGAAGCTATTTGATAAGTCAGCAGACCCAGCCATACCAATTGGGCCGTCTCTCACCGCTCTACTCGATCTGCATGCACTCGGTGACTGCGAGCAATCCAAAGACATACCAGCAGCACCAGCGGTTTGTGCTCACCTGGATCACGGATGCACTGCGTACCGATCGCGATGTGCGCCTCTGCCACAACGCTCGAGTCTTCAGTGATCTCCTCACCTACTACAACTCACCTCTGTGCATAGCCGACAATCGACCACTAATATTGAAGCTTATTACTCGTCTGGCTGACCAGGTGGAGGGTCTCAAAGCACTTTGCTTTGACTGTGCTATCTTCAGCTGGATCAAACACCAACTGTTGGTGGTACCCCAGATTGAGTACCAGAGTGCCGCGCCAAAAGACCACCTCTTCTGGCTGGTGCTTGCCATTTGGAAGCGAGCCTTTGAGGTGCATCAAGCAAGATTAGAGTCCGCAGAGTCACCGCCGTCGTTTATCTTCTACAAATCGTTTTGCTTCGAGGTGATCGACGTGATGAGTCGCATCGTGTACAAAGCCAACGAACGCTTTCGCATCGAGGCCTTTATTGATATTTGTCATAAGGCAACTCTCTACTCGGATGAGCCAATGAAATCACTGATAAATCAAACAATTCTCAGCAATATTCCCCAAAATATAAAGAATATTGCAGAAAACGGCTTGATGGTGATTCATGAATCATGACTTCTAACTTACGTATTAAATAAAAAGTAATTTACTATTATTTTATAACGATGTGTATCAAGAGTCATTGTCTGTACCCCAGGGTGGGATCGCACTAGCAGACCACAATTGGAAATGAAAAACTCGATAACGCAATCGTGAATCGAACCCGTGCTTCTAAGGACTAATAGGATATAATTATATAAAATAAAAAATCAAGCAATCAAAATACAAAATAGTTTAAATTTACACAAGCATTATTGAAATTCAAATTTACATTGTGGACACGTGCTGTTATGATGAGTTTGGAACCACTTGCGCTGTCAGACAAATGCATTATTAGATCGAGTGGTTTCAATTAAGAAAAAACTTACAATACAAGCGGAATGAAACTTTTTCCGGCACTGTGGGCATTTGAACTTAGGTAATTGAGCCGTAACGCCATAGAGAACAAAGAGACATATCATACACTCCTCGATTCCTTCGAAGAATTTGTCCATATTAGGCCGTAATTGAATAATTCCATCCATAATTGAACAGTTCTGCAACAAATAACATTAAGCATGAAACAATAATCATTAGGATGTTACCATTTTGTTGAAGAAGATGGTGAGGCGTTGGATCCACTTGCGACAGCGATCCTCACTCACTCCACTCTTGTTGAAGCACTGGATGCTCACAGGGGTCAGGGGATAGTTGTCCTGGAAATTAAACCTGATACCAAACTCAATCTCTTTGAAGGAGTACACGGCCGAAATCTCGTTAGTCTTCTTGCTAATACGAATGGTGATGTTGCCAAACTTGTCCTTGTCAGCATTGTGAACACTGTCGAGCTCCTTCTCGATCAACAGTCGGCTAAAGAGTCGTGTGGTGAAGCTGGTAACCACTTGGCGAGGGATGTGTTTCAGTCCGTTGTACCATGAACGCAGTAGGTTAGGCACTTGTGACACCGTGTGGTAGTAAACACAGAGTGATAGTTGGGCCAGAGAATCTGCTCGGGGCTCGCCGCACATCTCGCGCATCTTGCCAAGGTCGTAGAGCACGTGGTGGAACCGCTCAACTGTGAAATCCTCTTGAGCGAGACGACTTTCTTCACTAGGCATTAAACTAAATAGATTGTCCAAGAGTTTGGCATATAGTCCTCTCTCGGTGAGGTAGTTGACTAGGTCAGTTCGAATCTCACCGTTGACATCGCCTTTGAACGGAAAACGAGTGACAAGTCGGAGGTAAAGGAGCCAGGCAAGGAGATAAGCCATGGTAAAGTGGTGCACGTCTACGTGTGGCTCAATCGCCACTGGCTCGCCAAATTCGTACTCCATCAGAGTACAGTAGACAATCTTGTCCAGACTCTCCAGTAAGTCAGACAAGAACTTAGGAGGACCTGCATGAATTTCGTTTTGAATGGCATCAATACCAGATAGAGTGAGATTGTTCACTCCGTTATCCACTTTGCCAGAATGATTCAGATTGCAATGCCACGGTGCTGCCTCAATGGCAATGGACAGAAGATGATAGGCCGATTGTGACAGGTCGTAGTCGTCCTCATATAGAAGCGATGTGATATGTTCAAAGATGTAGCCATAGTAAGTGCTCTTCTGTTCTATGGGCATCACTCGTTGATCCACTTCATCTGGAGTATTCAATTGATCAGATGTCATGTGCTCAAGATACTCAGCCATCACGTCAATTCGCTTCTCTACTTGAGTAGGCTGCATTAACAAGTACTCGTTAGGCTCAAAGAGAGCCATGTCGGATAAAATCTTGCTATCGAGCAAGGCAATCAAATCGATTAGCCGTTTACGAAACGATCGCTCGACAAAGTTCGAGTCAAGAGTGCGAACCATCACAGCAAATACGGGCAGTAGCATGTTATACGAATTGATTACCAAAAAGTTCCAGATCAAATCTTTTGCCTCGGTGTGCGATTCATCCTCAACTCGTAACACAGACTTGCCACGTGCAATGATAGTTCTCAGTGGTTCCAGCACAAAACTCGACCATAGCAATGAACTCAACTGATGAGGAGTACCTTTTTCCAAGCCTTCAGGTAGGGCGGCATACAAAACTGGTATCATGGGTTTAAACAATGCCAACAGAGCCGGAATTTGAGTGATTACTTCTTCTTCATCATATAATAGCTCACTAGACTTGTTAATAAAACAAGACAATTGAAAAAACGTGAAAAACTCGGTATTATCAAATGAAATTAGGTTTGGTTTAAACAAAGTTGAGATGTCGCTGTTGGAAACAAGTGAAGCAAAATCCTTCAATTCCTTTCTCAAGTCGTCGGTTGCATCATGATTAGAACATGTATGGTAGAGAGCAAAATTCAAAATCAACAAAGTGCGATGCACGTCAGAAAGTTCGAGTTGTGACCAATTGACCACTCGTTTCACCACTTCCGACTCGCCTTGTTCTTCGACCATAATGGTCTGAATGGAAACGATGGCATTCTGAACTATCTTGGTGATCGAGTCAATACTTGGAGTATTGACTAAATAAAGCCAAATCAAATCGTTGCAATTCCAAACAAACGAGCAATTGAACATCTCCGGTCGATCGATCTGATTCAACACAGAAGACAAGTTTGCCGAGTAGAAATGCTTAAAGAAAAAGTCGGCAAACAGAAGACTCGGAAGTTTGACTTGACGGTTTCTAAACAAAAATTAAATAATTAATATAAATTTTAAAAATGTAACAAACTTACTTTTGACCAACAATAAAAGAACAAAATTCTGTCATGTTATGATTTTGAACTTTGTTCAAAAGCTTACAAATCGAATCAATCTTCTCTTGCAAACAATCTAACAAATTCGAAACAACTTCACGTTTCTGTTCTTTCTCTTTTTCCTTCCGGTTATTTTTGGCAAAATATAGCTCAGAGAAAGACCGAAAGTGGTAAAAATTAAGAAATAAAGTTTGAATAGCTATATAGATATGAGATTGATCAAAATTGGTGCCAAAAATGGTGGGGTCATTTTCAGGCAGCATTTTCTGGTAGTTGGAATCAAAGTAGATGTTTTCTAGAAGCTGTTCAATCACGTTGGCCAAAGCTGAATGTAGGTAAATCGAGTGTTCCAAATTGTCCAATTGCTTCTCAATATACTGGTTCAGTTGACAAGAATCGGTCAACTTGGGGAGATTTTCAGAATTCGAAAACAAATCTATCGAAGCAAAGAGCCTTCGGGAAGAATTTTCGCTTTGCAGAGCGTAAAGACACAAAATAGCATAATCATCACGATTGAACTGAGTTTGATCAAAAATCTTCTGATACAAATCAACTTGTAGATTGTAAAATTGCTTCACATCAAGGCTATTATCACAACAATTCTCATAATTCACAAAAAGTAATTTCAAGAAATGACCAATATATTCATTGATCAATTGAAAACTGTAAAACAACAAAACAATTATTAAAATTAAAAAATTAATTTATAATAATTAATAAATTAAAAACGATGTTTAATAGCAAACTTACTTGTCGACATTCCAGGTGGCCTGAATGATCACGCGGTCTATCACAAAATGAATCAACTGTTGGAGCAATATGACAAGAATGTCTTCGTAGAAAGCAAAGTGCTGAAACATGTTAGCGAAAACAACTTTAAGAAAAGTAAAACAGTTTTGAATGAATACGCTAAGCGTTGCCCCATGTTGGCAAGATGCAAACATTTGTTCAAAAATTAAACTAATAAATTTGGCTAGTGTCGGCTTGAAGTCCGCAATTGCCACCACTTGATTTGGATTAGAGAAAAGAATTTGGTAAAGCTCAGATGATAGTAGAGGATATTCCATGCCAAAAGTGCTACTTGCAATTTGTTCCACTTGAAACACAGAGAAAGAGTGGTAAAATCGAGCCAAAACCTGAGCGGTGAGTGTGATTGCAGAGTCTTCCACTGGCTTGCTTTTCAGAGTCAAAGTGAGCAAGTTGAGCAATACGTCAGTATCGAAAGAATCAAATGCATTTGCAAAAATAGTATCAATTTGAGCCATCAGTAAGCGCTGTAAATAATGCGGCTCGTTAACTTGAATTTGTTTGATCAACAGGTTCAACTGATTCATCAAAGAGCTGAAAGATTCGCTCATCGGTAGACCATCTTGACATAGGTGATCGAGATGACGTGATACCAAACAAAATGCAAATGGATCCAAAGTCAGGCAAAATTTACGAAACTCCACAATCGGTTCATTCAACTTCATCAGTATCACCAAGTAAAGATCACAAATTTTAGCACCAATCAACAGTAAGAATCGGTGATCGGTCAAGTCCGCACAGGCGGCAAATAAATAACTAATCCACTTGGCAATGTATTGAACTGGCGTGCTTTCATTTTGCAATCTAGTGTACAGTTCGTTCATTTCATTCGTCGTAAAAGACCTACAAGTTAAACAGAGTGTAAATTGCAACTCAAAACATAGTTTGCTCTTACCTAATAATTAGTTGCAAGTGATAAATCAACAAAAGTGTCTCATCTTTTTGCGTTCCTTGTGGATCCTTTGAAATGGAATCAATTAACTTGAATAAACCTGCAGTAATCTGCACAGTTCGCTCTTTTAAAGTTGGCAATGAGTCTATAAGAGAAAAGGGGCCGTTTTTGTGCTGACTTGATTCATAATCTGGATTCAGCAGTGAGTAGTTAAAGTTAGACACCTTCCATTTGTCTGTCCAGTAATCACCACTTGAAGCAACAACTAAATCAGTTTCGGCATCTTGAAATAAAACACGTTTCTCCGTAGCATCACTAATGCTCTTTGGATTCTTCATCAATCTCAACACACGTTTCGGATAGTTGGAGTCTTTACGGGTGTAATAGTAGCTGGGTGAGAAGTATCCATCAGATGAAAAGTAGGTAGAGTCAGTGAAGAAGCGAAGCATCAACAACAAGTTCATTTTGGGATCAATTTGAAACTTTGTTTTTGCAATTTGCAGTTCCCTGTCGATGAGTGTCATCAAACGTTCATAGAGTTTAGTTATATTTGAAATCAAACAATCGCCTAAAGTACTGCACAATCGCCGAGTGTGGTGAGCAAGAAGAAGAAGATTCAGGTAAAGCTGACTGTCGGCTAAAAGATTCTTGCCTGAGTCGAACGAACTTATAAGTAAGCTGTAAAGATTCTGCTGCACAAGTGACTCGGCGAATGACTCAAATTGAGCTTGATCAGTACATTCTTGTCTTTGGACCAGGTAGTATATCAGATTAAAGTAAAGCTCCACCAAAAAGTGCATATCACTGGAAAGCATCGCTCGTGAGAAAGCTCCCTTGAGAGAATCCAACAAAATGTTAACAATCTTGAGGCAAGGAGTGTGTTGATTGAATGCATCCACAAACATAATCACCAACTTGACGTTGGCCAGAATGTCCATCTGCGAGTAGCTTCCGGTGGTCATCAAGAGAGCACTGAGGTGTTCGTGTTTCTTGGTGAAAAACTCTTGGAACAGTGTGCGGTAAGAATGGAGACCTATCTTGAATAGTGCAAAGTCAGTGATCCCACCAGGTGTCTTCATGCCGTTAGCCACGAAAGGCTGAAGCGTTTCACTGAGCCACTTGTCCATGTTAACCACTGACCACGGGTTGTAGATGGGTCGATTAGCCAACAAGTGAGAGCCAATAATCCATGCCAATCCTCGTACTTCCGGCATTTGATCAACATAACTTTTAAAAGTAATATCGAAAAAATTACTTTTGTAGAGCTTGAACCATAACCGGGTAGAAATGTTGAGCTTTTCGTAATAAGAAAACTCGCCATCCGATTTAGGATCAGAGAAGAAAGTGGTAAGTCGAACCAGAGAGTTGAGAGCCTGGAAGAAAGCCACCCGGACTGAGCCGTTCTCAGTGCTGGCATAGCCCCAGAACTTGCACACTGAACGACCACTTTTCGGATCATCGTCCTTGTTCTTCTTCTTTAAATTAGCTTCCTTTTTTAGTTTTTTCTTATCCCTCTTCGAAAGTAATTGAAAATCACCGTTCTCGGTGACATTTTCCTCCTCGTCTTCTTCCACCAAAACAGGTTTGGGCTCAGGCGTAAACAATCCTTTACACTTGACAAATTCGCTATTCAATTGTAGAAATATCTTTTCCAAACAATCGAAAACTTGAGAGTCATCTTTGAGCGAGTCACCGATGGAGTAATAGTAGCATAAGAGTTCGTTGACCATCGATGACAAACCGAGCAGATTTGTCACTAATAGATGCTCTTCAAACAACTTCACAGAGTCTTTCGGCAAACTATCGATTTGTAAAGTTTTTATTAGAAAATCATCCAGACAAACTTCAAATCAAACCTTGTGCTATAAAACAGACCAATTGGAACCGTTTCAAAGATACAGTAGATGCAATACTAAAGTTGTATCAAATTATTATATAAAAAATGAAAAGTAATTCATTTTACAAAACAATATTACATTTAAGATGACTTCATAGTTGGCTAGCAGAAACTGTGCCCGTTGATTTGGATTCTGGTAGAGAAGGGAAAAGGCTTGTTGAGCTGCCTCGGATGGCTGAGTGTAGCTGTCATAACATGCAGTCCACATCACAGCTGGCATGGTGACCAGATTTTGGAAGGACACCTCGCCCGACTCGGCTGAACCACTCGACACCGAGCATGACACACTCTGCAGGTTATCGATCATGGTGGTTCGGTCAAAGGCCGATAGAAACTGGCGGTGAGCGTTGTGCACATCTTCTCTGATACGCCAGTCAATCGTCTGTCACCATTCAAATTGTGCCATCGTTAGCATTTTTCATTTAATAAACAATCTAGTGGCACATGGCACACTTACATTCGCTAACTTTCGGTAGATCCGATACCAAAACTTGGCTATCTTCAACAGGTCACCCTTATCTTTGTCGCGACATAGAACTACAAAGTCTTTGAGTGCCTACCGAGAAAGTGTCCGTAATCAAAAAAGAAGTATATGGTGATATGCAAGCACCAACCTTTAGTTTGGTGTTGATATCTTTCTTGGCCATGTGCTTGAACACCACCTGAAACTCGGGACAGATGTCATAGTCGTTTGATAACGATGCTAAATAATAAACAATCATTTAATTAATAAAAACAAAGTTCAACCTGTTTAAAAAACTTGAGTTTACCATCAGTGTTGTTTGGAACTTTGCTAGAGTAGATTGATGAAAGTGCTTGTGATGCCTCGGAAAACGAAACAAAGCCACGGTTCTCGAGCAAACGAGAAGCCCGTTCACTGTTGGATGGCTAAGCAACCAAATAGGTAATTTCCACAATTTTCAAATAATTTTAACAACTTACCTTGGCGTTTCCTTTGATGCGTTGACTCATTATTCGCAATTCCACGTGTACACCTTGTTCACTTCACAACCACATGCAATCGGTTTATTATTTAAAAATACACTTATTACGTGTTTTAAAACATATATATTATGATTAAATAAAATTAGCACAAAATAATAAAACAAATATTCAATAATTTAATAACGAAAATAGTTTTTTTGCATAAATCCCAGCAACACATGTGATGTAAACAGTGGAAAGTTGTGCCTCTATCGATACTATCGATATTAGGCTCAACTTTGTACAAAGCTCCTATTTTGAATTTGATTTATTTAATGATAGATATTTTATTTGTTTTCTATGGGATGGCGTAGTATGGCTTGGTTTTTTGGTTGAAACTTGTTCTGCATATACTCAATAATGTTTTTACAATTATTATTTAAAAATTGACCCAGGAAATGCGGATATTCATTGCATCACTGTAGATTTTAAGGTCTTCTTGAATCTAATACGTTGCAGTGCAACGGTTGCACTCATGTAGAGCAAGTACACTAGTGGTGTGATTTATCGAGTTTATTATTTATTTATCGAGTGGACACTGGGTTGGACAATCTAAAGTACGTCACGTGATGGATGAATGAATTTAAAGTTTATAAAGTGCTGTAAGACAAAACAATTTAAATTGAATATTCAATTAAATAATCATAATGCTTTTCACACAAACACTTAGACTATAATCATTTATTTAATAAAAATTTATTAAGAAAGTCAATATGTTTGGTTGAGCAACACATTTGGCTGGAATTAAGCAAAGAGTGGGATAACTAGTTTGGTGTGAAGACTTCATAGTCAATGACCATGAAGTTGTAGTCACCAAAGAGCGACTCGGATGAGGCATCTTCACCGTCGTAGGAGTGAGGCAGGTTGGAGTAGCTCTCCTCGTTGTGGTGACACTGGTCGGTGAGCATGAGGTCAGCGCCTGCCCCGAACACTGGTCCACAGTTGGCCACGTGCCCAATGGCGAACATTTTCTTGCGCACATCAAAGCGCACTGGTGAGATTGTCTCCGACTCAGGCGAGTAGAGTCGAAAGAGAAAGGCTTTGTCGGAAGAGACGTAACACCCTCGTCCCCGCTGACTACCACTGGCCCAGGCCACATCACTAAAGCCACCACTGAGGTATCCCTTGGTGCCAAGAACAATCAAGTAGGTAGGTGCCACTCCATCACAGAAGCGGTGAAAGGCTTCGGCCGAGAATCTATGCTCCGAGGCACGAAAAACCAAACGCCAGGTTTGGTGAGGAACTCCGAACCACTCGTTGAGTGTGTGCTCACATTTGAGGTCATAGTTAACCAGAAGTTTAGAACTTGCAAAGAGTCGACACACAATGAGCATTGGAGCGTGATTCTGGTAGAGACGCGGCTGTAGTCGCTTGCCCTCGAGCGCGTGTTTCCCCGCCAGCGCGGCGTGTCGGTAACGTTCCAGTGAAAGTTCGATGGGAATGACGCCTGTGGGCTCGACTTCCTCTGCAAACACCTGGCTGTCGATAAGCAAGATGCGAATGTGATTGATCACGCCCGACAGCTGAGCCGAAATGCGTTCCCGGTCCTCCTCGCTCCACTGCTCTGTGGACTTGCTCACGCCTACCATAGACAAACAACGGACAATGAGCTCGTCAATCACACCGTTTGACACTGCTAATCAACCAAATCAACTATCGATAAATGACACCATCACTTTTTTAAATGTATGAATGTTTTCAACGAACTCGATATTTGACTAGCCTTTGTAATCTCACATTTTTTTACAACCCACCTTACAAAGGTCAAAGGAATTAAGTCCCAAGAGAGAACCAAATTAGCAATCATTCAAAATGAGCAAACAAATCAAATCATCGCTAGACTCACCTGTTTGATATTTGGCCCAGGCCAAAGTAGAGCGGAACACGTCAGCTTCGTCTAGAGAGAACTGTCGCGAGGGTTGGAAAGGAAGAGAGCGATCAATCAATGACAATCCGAACCAGAAAACTCACATAGTCCGAGGAGAGTAGATAAACAATGGTCTCTTTTGAGATAGCCAGAAAAGCATCACTAAGAGCCAGGATGTCGATATGGATTAATCTCGATTTGCACCACTATACACTCACCTCTTGACACACTCGGCAGCGTTGACACTGATGAACTCCATGCACAGCTGGCTGAGACGGAGCCAGTCTTCCTCTATCAAGTTCCAATTAACGTCATGTGGTGCTATTGGCAACAATACCACTCACCGGCAAGTCTCGATCTAATTTGAATCATGGCATCGAGATGTGCGAAGACGTTATGAGGAGTGACAGTGGCAAGAGCATGCTGCTCACACAGTGCCACCACTTCGCCCACGCCGAGTTCGTAGCCGATGGCCAACGTCTGGTAGGTCCAGTTGGCTTGGTCGCTCACCAATGCAAACTTGGAGGTGTAGATGTAGCGCAGTACTTCGCGTAGACACTCTCCTCGGGCCTCAGGCCAACGGATCACACTGAGTTACAAAGTTTATTTTTTAGTAAACATTTAGTACGTGCTATGTCAAGCAAGTTATTACTTAGCATTTCCGTCGTGTGTCACCGTCACGCCGTACATTTGGCACAATTCGCTTGCTTTCACATTCTGGAAACTTTGGCACCTGCCGGAGGGAGTTCGAATCGGTAAGTTAGGTAAGATGTCGTTTGGTAAGATGGTGAGCAAATGGAGCCAAGTGGTGATCACTCAGCAAACGGACGGCACCAGTGGCAATTAGTGGTCAACGCGACACTGTTTCTTGCCCTCCATCCATCCCGAGCATGGTGAGTTTTTTTGCTGAACTCAGTGCTTTTTCACCCACTCGCCGCATTCTCGGTAATTAAAACATCTTTTTGTCTCTCCCCTGGCTGGTGCACGATTGGTTCTGCTGATTCAGAGCGACTTGGCAGATTGAAATCGCCACTCTCGGCAATTGTTTTGTGCGTAGCCATCGGATTAAGACATTTCTGCTCTCGGGCTGTGTCGTAACGAGCATGTTGGTCACATTGGCACGCACCCAACTGAGCCCGGAGACAAATTAATTTTCATTCTCTCAAGGGTTTAGAACGCATCGCGCACCGCTGACGCGATTCATCATCACAAACACCAAACTATTGTTCAAGACGAGCTTGCATTCTCAAGCAAAGCGTAGTCCTCAATTTCACGCGCTACTCGAGCCCTAGTGCCACCTCACTCTCTCTCTCTCATTAGTCGTGTTCTGCAGTGCCATTCAAGGTTCAATTAGTCTAGCCGACCCAGCCCAACTTTGCCGGTAGCCCAGAGGTGCTGGACTTGAGCAAACTTTCGATGAATCGATGCCAAGGCGGCGCTGGCGTTCACCAAATCTCGTCTCTCCTCCTTCCTTTTTTATTCTGGTGATTAATTTTGCATAGAAATTTTGAGAATGCCTTTGCATACTCCTATGCATTGCTGGAATCGATTGTTCGCCACTGATAACGTTAATTATTCTTTCCGCTTCTAAGTTTAATTAAAAAGTAGAACAGCGCACTATCGGAGGCGCGCGATCTTCTCCCTAGTGAGACACTTACCCGGTTTTGCGAGTGATGAATCACTATCAGAGTCTTTGAATTCAAACTGCTTCCCAACATCTTAACTTCAAGGTTTTATTTCCGGTTTGGACAGATCGTATTTCTACTATCATAACAATACAATACACTACACGCACAAAGTTGGATTAACTCATCGTCCTGAAACAGTTCTATGTGTCATTCTGATTCTACTTGCTTCAATCGGCACTATTGACAGTGAGCCAGATTAACTCTTTACTTCGTGATTTCTGCGCACACTACTAGACTTTAGCTCGAACTTGCATGGGTGCAAATTTAGCTTGCTAATCTCCAAGCATCTCTCTTTCTTCCACTTTCTATTTCCCACTGTGCCCAAACCTAGAAAACTTTTACTTTGCTTGGATAACTTTGTAATCTTTGTCAAACTCAATCTATATGATCTAATTAGAATATTTTGGCAATTATTTTCTTCCACTCATCCAACTTCTTAAACTTTTTTTCTTAAATCGATTGCTTAACGCTTGCCAGTTTTCCCTATTTTGTTTTATTTGTGCACTTTTGTTGAAATATTTTTGCGTCGTTTTCCGCCTTTATTGGATCGAGATCCAGGGAAACTACAATTGATCGTGGTAGTGGAATGTGATCGGCTCTAGAAGTGATTGGAATTTGATCGTTCCTCTATTGTGCGCTGTGATTTGCATCGCCTACGCGTGTTTTTGCTCAACACAGCAATTCTTGTCCTGGATGCACATTGTTGCTTGATTTGATCTATTTTAATTATTTTTGACTTGATCGCACAACGATTCTCAACTGGCCATACATTCGTGAAGATGTATATTTGTTTGTTTAAAAACTATTATCTTATACTATAACTCATAGTTTAAAAATAATATAGCGAACGCGTAAAACTCAATTTGAAATCATTGACTGCTTTCTGTTTGTAAATTTGGATTATGCTTATTATGTGTTTGGCAATCACTGTGGTGAAGTGCGAGACACCGAGTCAATCTGACAGAGAGCATTTTTGATTTGTCTCGGTTTAATCAACTCACGCCAGTCCGACTGCATGAAGCCGGTCTGGTCGAGCACCGATAAGACCGTTGGTTCGATGGGCCCATTGTCACTCGGCCAAACGGAATTTGGTTCACTTCCATTTATCGAGCTGTCGAGTAAGCTACGCGTGCACATGTCACTCGACTCAACCTCTCATTGACACTCAAGCGAACTTCACTCGAATCTAATTAATTTTCTGAGAGATGGATTTAATTGAATTAAAAATTTGGATACTCCGTCTTGGAGAAATGCACTCCTTGCGGTCGAGTGGTTCCCGTTGGGTCCATCTTCTGACACTGTCACTAATTGAAACTAATGCGTGCTGGTGGCCATAGATCGTCTCTGGTGAGCATCGTTGGAGCTAATTGGACCTCAGCAGAGAGCGAGACAGGTCAGTTGTGGCGCCCATTGCACTGATAATGGCCTTCGAAGTGAGCCCCTAACGAAGTCTATCGCATGGCCAAACATCGATGGCGCCCGTGACACGCACAACCCGAGACATTATCGCGCCGCTACAGAACTAGCCCGACAGCAAATCACCCACAACACCACCCAGCACGAATACCAATTGTATCATTGCGTAACACGCCAACAAGCTCACTATTACACATCGACAAAAAAAGTGAGAATGAACGACACACCTGCATTGCATTGAACCTGCTATATCCACCTTGGACTATGGCTGACTTGTCATTTGACATTTTACGTGCCATTTTAAATAAATTTACTTCCGGAAAAGATAAAAATCCAAATACGTTATTGTACCTTGTTGAGTTTCACGAGAAACGAAATTGAGTTACCCTTATTTTCGATCAACTTTTGCAAACAATTTTGGAATAATCACAATTCATTGAATAACACAAAACTCCTATTTGCTAATCGTATATACGAGCAAAGGAGAGGAAGAATCACTCGAGTTTGAGTCTCGGCGCGGTTTGTTTGAACACAATGCGTGTGTCTCTCTCTCTCTCTCTTTCTCTTTTGCTCACTCAATGCAGTGGATCGCGATCCACTGGTCAACTGGACCAAGTAGTGTCGTGCCTCGTTTCCGCGATGCGCTCTCCCAAGCCAACTCTTTGTCTATGGAAGCCGAGTAAACATCGAATTAAAATTAGTCACGTCCGAGTCGGTGGCGAGCTCACTCCCCGTCTCGGGCACGTCTGGCCACACCACTCCGCACCGTTATCGGCTTGTTATTTACTCTCCATTGCCGTTGGTGGCACCAGAGTACACCGCTGGGTCTCTCTCTCTCTCCCTCCCTCCCTCACTCTATAATTAATGGCACCGGAGCCGGCTTGATCTATCGCGCCAGTGGCGATGAGAGATGCGCTTCATCGATCAGCCTTGGCGTCCTAGCTGGTGAGTTTGCAAGTCATCGTCGATTACACGTCCCATCGAGTGGCTCGCTCCACCATTTGAGAGGGACAAATCTAATTTCTTGAATTAACTCCCCCCTCTCTCTCTCTCTCTCTTCATTGCCGGACGCGATCATATATCACTTGTACCAATACAGCTTAGGATATTCGTGCCATCGTGATTATGCCTTTGATTCCTTTCATTAGACTTTTCCTTTCAAAATGTTGGGTTGTTCAAATGCAAATGATTAATTAGCTTAGGATCATTTTTGCATCATCATCAAGGTGCTACAGTGTCGTTTCATCTTTCGGAAACATAATAAAAGGTAGATCACCTTTCTTCTAAACCCTCGATTTTTGCAGTAATAAGTCATAAAAATTAAAATGAGAAAACCTGTAATCGCTAGTGTAATCGACAAATGAAATGGAGAAAATCAAATCTGAATTTGTTTTAATATTATATCATGCTCACAGTAGGGGGAAAAAGTTTCTATAATTTTCTTCAATGGTTTGATAAGTTTTTTGCCTCGCCTGTAAGAGTCCCAAATGACTCCAATTTGGCAGTTATGCTTGTATCTAGGAGTGATCTGGCGCACAAGCAATTGCCTAGTGTAACTTGTAAGTCAAATAGAAGGTGGATTGTGCTGGTAGCGCATCACCACGGTGGTCTGTGCAAATCATTATCGGAGAATTGAATTTGCCTCGCGCCTCCTTGACAAACCGAATCCATTAGGGCGATTCATTTTCTTCTCCTTCTCCCCGCTCGACATCATCATTATTGTGATTTAATACAGTAAGCTTTGTTTTTTAGAGCGCACCAACCTAATCATCAATCATAGAAGTGGACTTGGTCGATGTATATGTCTGTGTGTGTGTGTGCGATTGAACTTTGAACCTTGGGATTAGTGTATGTGCGACACTGTCCAGGCGGAGTGTGTCACTTGGCGCCCATCTGGTACTTTGTGGGCAACTAATCACTCGCCCATGGACACTGGCTAGTGTTCTGGAACCACTCACCTGGCACGTAGGATGGCACGATGCGCGTAGAGAGCAACCGTTTCGGCTTGGTGGCCAACTACAAACACTACGTCTGCGGTCTCATGATCATGCCAGAGGCGTTCGAGATCGTCAATCAAGCGGCCGACCAGTGGCAAGGGCTCCATTACCCGTCCTGCTTGTTCCACTTCGTACAGTGGGGTCGCTTGGTACAGATCAGCTTGGTAATGATTGGGCCGATGGCGTCGATGGTGTGAGGGTTGTTTCAGTGCTGGATCATCCAGAGAACGACTACTCGATCCAGGTGGTGACTCTGGACTCACACGTACCATTCTCTGGAACTGGTGGGACAAAGATTCCACGTGATGCATTGTTTGGCACTAGCTGCACAGACGATGCTGCTGAACAGGTCGCTTGCTCGCTCAGTCAGGTGATTGCGCGACCAAGACCGGTTTGGCCAAACCGCGCGAGCTTCACTCGCACTCACGGTGCTGCCTCCACGTGGTGCCTCTGCTCCTTTTCACATGTACCACAATGTGGTAACCACATGTGCCAACCACCTTTAAGTAGAATTAGATTCTTAGGATTTGTACTCCTCGCCAGTTTCATGTCGTACTAGTGTGGCATCGATTTTCATTTTGTCCACTTGGTACCGGTCACGCGGGATGGCAGCTTTTTGGACAGTCGCTGTCATCTTGGTGGCAATGAATTGTGTTTTAATTAAAGCAAGCACCATCACCATCTTTCACCTTGTCAGATGTCTTGACTCGGTGCTTGGCCAATGTCGTGGCTCACAGTGGGATTCATTTCATTACCAGCTGTGCAGTGATTGCACCTCTAATTGCCGGCCAGTGGTGCAACCGGACTCACCTTGGTGCTCATCGCCTTGGAATCGCCGAGCCACTGGGGACTGCTCCATCCTCGCGTGGTCTCCTCTCACTCTTCTTCCTCTTCTTAGCTCTGACTTGCACTTGTCTCCGGTGGCCTTCGTTATTAATTTGCTTGCATTTGCTCGCTTGCTTGCCTCCATGCTGACGACGATTCATTCCGGCTGCCACCAGACACGCTCACCCGGCCCGCGTTTCTTCCTCCAATTTGCTAAAAAGGTCGTGTCACTCAGTCACGTAATTGGTCTCGCTTGCAACCCTGTGTGATCCAAGGTAGCCATCGGATCGCTCGATTGGCTTCTTTTAATTTCTTCGTATCGGGTGCGCGCACTAGGATTTATTTTGCGCTTGATGAAACCCCTCTTCCCATCAGTGCGTCTAATATTGATCCTGTCAACGCAACTGGCTATCTCTCTCTCTCTCTCACTCTCTTCTTTTTCTCATTTCACTGGCTTCTACAGATCTATGGGATTTAATCTAAAAAGTTTCTTTTTTTTCATTTAAACTCCACTGGTCATTGTCAACTTTTCACTAACACATTGAAAGGTGAAATTTTCTACATTTAATTCTCTTTTAAGTTTTCTTAAACTACAAAATGACGATATTAATATTTTTTTGATAGGGTGTTAAGTTTAAATAGTTTTGTTATATTTTGTTATAAATTTCTAGTATAAATTAGCGTTTATTTAAAAATTTTCTTAATAAATTGTACAACTATCACGTAGGTAAACGTTATTCTCTCTCTCACCTTCTCTGTGCTAATGAGAAGATTAATTTGTTCTATCAAGTAATGCCAGTATAATAGGATGTAAGTTTAATTTTCTTTTTTTCGGCAATCGCTTAGCACATGTTGTTTAAGCTTCGAAGTTTTGGGCGTTAATTCTGCGATTCTGACATGCGAGCTCGAAGGCTAGTTTGTTTACCCCGTTATACTTTGCATTATTTATCACACTCTCGGGTAAGCAAGCGTCCAGTTTGCATCTTTCTCTCACTCTACATTAATAATTAATTAATCCTGCTCTTTGCACAGCCTTTACAGAGAACAGGGACAAAGTTTTAATTTAATTCAATTTGGCGCTTTTTGTGTCTACTTTGTCTTGGCTCCATTGTGGCTTTGGTGTTTGGTTGGGGTTTGGCTCATAAAGAGAGAGATGCTCAATCGGTTTGTGAGGCCTACGATCGGTGTTAATGAAAATTTATTGGTGCTTTCCGATGCTCCTTCGGGTATCGAACCAAGGTATAGGTGGTGCCAATGGCGCCTGTGCTAATGGATTTTCAATGGTGAGAGAAAGAGAGAGGGAGAGACTCGATCAGAGTGCTCTTTGGCTCACACTGTTGCCAGTCTGGTGTCAAACTTGTCACTTTAAATTTTTCTTTTCCTACCGTATTCTCTCTCGGTCACTCACTTTACTCTCTCTCTCTCTCTCTCTTTCTCTCTCTCAGGACAAGTATTACATTCTTGCTTAACGTCGACAAAGGGAAGGCAAGAGTGTAGTCGAAGGGGGGAGATTTATGAGATTTTTCCAAAGCCCAGTGGCTCTCATTTCCTGGATCGTCGAGTTTGGCTCGCGATGGCTCACATCGTCATCGTGCTCGTCGTTGGGAGGGGATAATCAAATTATGCCTTCCGCTAGTTGCTTCGGGTGATTTTTGCTCTTCATCAAATCCGTAGTTGTAAAGAGTGAGTGAATGAGAAAAAGAGAGAGAAAGGGGGAGGAGGGGAGAAGAGATACATTTTGAATCACAAGAGCTCAATCATACAGAGTGTGAAGTGCCCCAATCATCATGGTGCAATTCTTATTTGTTGTGCCTCACTGTTTGGCTTGAATCTCTAGGACTGGCTAGACTCGATTTGCTTTGCTTTTTTACTTTACTTTACTCGTAACGTTCGCCTACAGTCTTTCTCTCATTCTCGCTCGGTGTATGTTTACTTTGTTGCAAGCGCGCAATGCGATCGGTGGTGAAGTGTGCCATAAATATCCAATAATGGTAGGTATAACTGGAAAGTGTCGCCATTATGGCGCCATCCATTATGGTGGGTGACGGGACACTGAGAGTGGAGACAACCACGGACAGCACTAACGATCCACCGTGCTGCGCCTTGCTTCTGGTTAATTGTAAACCGAAACTCTTCTCTCACTCTCTATCTGCTACAATAGCTACTAACGTTGCTTTCGTGACACTTGGAACACTACCAAAGTTAAGAAGACACATCGAAAGAGTCTCGTTTGGAGTGGTGTACCAATTTGGCTTCCAATTGGTTCCTCGTGCCTCGTTGTCGTGATTAACGACAACGCTACCAACGCTTGATGAGTAATGGAAGCAAAACATACTATCACTTTGCTTCTATCAATTACACTTTATTTACCATAATAATATATAATATATTAGTGATGAATATTGATTGCATGTGATGCATGTGATTTTTAGATTCTTTCATATTATTGTTATTTTATAACAAGTCAAATTAAACTTAGTTGGATTGCCTTTATCAAATAGGTTGTTTCTTACCGAAGAAAGCTATCCCAGATTACTTCTCATCTATTTATGAGTAACATATTAAGGTTGTCGATTGAGAACTGAAACTTGGGCTTGGCTTGACACAAACCCAATTGTAGTCTTTTGATTAGAGAAGAGAGAGAGAGAGAGAGAGAGAGAGAGAGAGAGAGAGAGATCCATCAGACAAGATTGTCGGTCACCAGACAACCACGTTTAGTGTGGCAGCGCGAAACAATGCAGTGCAGTGTAGTGAGCCCACAGAGGGACACACACGTAAACAAGGTAAAGCAGAGCGATCTCGCATTCCTAATGATCACTCCAACAATGGCACTCACAAAGACACTGGGTGGTGGTACTTGGCCACCAGTTGGCCAATTAGAGTAGGCCAGACACACCGGCACTCCACTTGATTAGATCTCAATTCTGCCGTTAAATTTCATCCCATACACACCGCTCCTGGCCTGTAATACAACTCCGGAATCAGAAAGTTGTTTGGTGCTACGATGATGATGATCTCTCTCACTATGCCAAACATCGATCCGCGACAACATCCGCTTGTCGTTTGAAGAAACCAGAAATTTTTGCCGCCATTAGGTTTAATTAGATATAACAATAGAATGAAGAGAGAAGTCGGCAAGGCAAGAGGCAAACAGTGTGTATTGTGTGTGAAGCCCTATAGCAAAAAGGCCCAATGTTACAATTTACAGTTTTCCTCCTTTGATTAGATTCAAATGGAAGATCTGCCGTTCTCGCCAGTTACCCGACCAACTGGCAGACCGTTACTGCCGTGGCTCGGTGTGTAAACATTTGCTAATGAAAATTAATGAGATTCCTGGCCTCGGCTCTAGAGCCAAGTCTGTACCGTAAAAGAGAGAGAGAGAGATCCAACACAAGCGAGGAAAAGATAGAAAGTGAGAGTTCCAACACACTAAAATTCTTGAAAAAATAACAAGGGAAAATTTGGAAATCCCTTGAAACACGTACCTAAAAGGGCGCCAGACACTTTAAAGTAAACTGACACAAAAGCGAATGCGATCGATCAAAGATTACACCTCTTGTGATAAAGTAGAAAAGTGAAAGTGGGAAGAAGGAGAATGAGAGAAACCACTGCTGACACTTGACCTCCTCACACTCCACCTCGAGCTCAAGACTCAATCGTATCATCAATTATTAAGCTCACTACCACTGACTTGGAGAGACTCACAGACCACCGTGGATAAACCTCTCCGACTAACGCTTTCTTGAATTATTTAGCTGGCTAGAGTGGAAATGCACACGCACTCGAATTGACCCCGTACCGCAAAATTGAGTCACTTTAAAGATATTGAAACACGTCAAGATACTCTTTGGTGATATTGATTTTTCTATATATAGCCACTTTTCGAAATCGTAAATCAACTTTGACTTTGGGTCATATTTGGTTTCAACTTCTTCTCTCTGGTTTCATATTGCACGTTGTCAGAGGAGGCAGTTGGTGTGATATATGAATTAGGAAAATTACCAAACAGATTCATATAATAAAATTCAAATTAAGTTTTAATGTTCCTTTAGTGAATATATGTGGTGTAGTATTTATTAATGAATCAGCATATATTGTTGCATTTATAAACGTGCCAAGCTGGAGAAAGGCTTAGTTGTTCTTTGTTTTCACTGAGCTTTATTTACCGGGTTGATTATGCATAGCAGTGACACAGTGAGCATCCAGGATCCATAATTTTGTCATAAGGAAAATTAAATTTTATGCTAATGTAGTGTATGGTAGTAGCCCACTATTGCCAATGTGTGTGCGATTTGGCAAAGCAAAGTTGCTAGCAAGTGGCGCAATCGATTAGTCGACTTGTTTCGAGATCGATTTCTCACTACTTGCCTGTGTTGGTCGCTTCCGGATCAATGCTTGTCTTTCAACCAACCATTTTTAAATGAATGAATGAACAACACAGATTGGCACATAGACATAGCTAAGCAAATGCAGAATGTGCCATGTACAGTCCATTAGGAGGTAGTTCGATTGCAAATGACCAGTGTTGTGTGTCAGGCAGATGTTTCGCGCATTCACTTCAAGCAGTGTACAGTGGAAAGTAGAGTCAAAGACACCGAGTCAATGTCAGCACACACTAACCTGTATCATTGAATGCATTCACGCCCGGCTGAGGCAAACGATCTTTGTCTCCTGCATGCAAAGTGCTTCCTAATGGAATGCCCATCCTCTCGGACCACTGCCAAGCTCAATCGTTTATCATGGAACAACAGAAAAATATCTATTCTTTGGTGATTATGCTAAACTTCAATTTCAACCATTCTACAACAGCTACAGAAGTATAGTGTTTACAATGTTACGTACAAGTTGGCTTGCAAGAGAGACAACTATAGAAAGAGAAGAAAATTCAATAAATTGTTCAGAGAGGTGTTATGAATATGCCAAAATATACTGATGTAGTTCTCAACGTTGACGTTCAAAAGCTAACTATGCTCACTCACTTCAAAGATAACTCTTCTTTTCTGAAATTAAAAGAGTGATTGAATGGCACATTGTGCCGTTTGTCGAGTTAGGATTGCCGGTGGTGTTGACTGGATGCTGCTTCTGGGTAATGCCACCCAGAAAGGTCGTTATCACCGCCGGATGTTGCCTTTCTGCTTGCGTATACTTTCTTCGCGTGTCTCACTTGATTAGAATACGGTGCTGCTTAGCTTCTCTCTCTCTCTCTCTCTCTTTCTCGGTATAGTGTTGGTACCAACATCTCGTTAATGGATTCGCCTGCCTGCTCGCGTTCTCTGTTTGCCAGGCTACACCACCAATTCTAATGTCTAATTCGTGTTTTATATTGGTCGTCTCTCTCTCTCTCTCTCTCTCTCTCTTCAGTGTGGTGTATCGTGCTTCTTGCACCAGGACCAGACGTAGACAGGCGGTGATCCAACAATAACTATAATGAATGACTCTACTCGACCACCGAGAAGAGGTGAGGCTAATGACTCGGAGAGATGCGCTTCGAGAAACCTCAAGTCGCTTGCCTTAATTTGCCTCAATTCGACACCACACAAGCACACACACACACACACAGAGCCAACCTACATTCCAATGCGACTCACACTTGGAACACTTGACTTTGCTGCAGGATTATTTGTTTTTAGTTTCAACCGCACACCCACCCATTATCGTTCGCAACATTAGAGCAAGAATTCGGTCATGAAACATTGGTTGCAAACACTCCAACAGCTGTCTCTAACTTATTTTGTTATTTGTTTTTCTTGTTGTTCAATGTAAATTCCTTTTTCAACGATTGAAGTTAAAAGCTATATTTTTTAGGAATATAAATCTAAGGAAACTTTTTTATTAAGGATTTTTTTGGTAGTTTTAAATTAGGTTTAAATTTAAACTTTATTAGGGTTTGGCAAAAAGAAAAATTTAATGATAAGCTAGATAAGCAAAATTTTTAGTTGAATTGTAGACATAGACTTTTCTGTTTTTTTTGTTTGAAAGAATGTTCTCATTAAATACTCAATTAACGCGTTTTAGCTAACTGAATAGTGTTATGAAATAATTCTCTCTTTTCAGACCACATATCCTCACGTTCACAGATGGGAATGCATAATAATCAACACTGTGAGTTTGGTGAATTTAATTCCTGGAAGAGAAAAAGAACTGTTTTTTGCATCAACAGTGCGGTAAGTTGGTCAAATTGGCGAAAGTTGCACTATGAATAGAGACAAAAGCTGTGCTACCTGCGTCAGCGACACTAACCAAACACAAAAGTGAAGAAGTTCATTGTGGAATGAATTCACTTGGTTTGGTGGTGGTTTGCACACTCACACAGTGACTCACTCATCCATTCAACTCAATGGCTTGACATTTCAATTTGCTCTCCCACTGTATGTGCGTGTGTGTGTGCGGCTGGTTCAGCATTCTTGTCCAAAGTAAAGAGTGACTGGACGTGTTTTTAACCCTTAATCACACAAAAGATGGTGAAAAGTTGATTGTTCCATTTAAACTAAAGCATATTCTCAAAAGTAATATTATGTTGAGAGTATAAAATAAACTATAAATTTAGTTAGGGATCGCAGCAAAAGCCAACCTTAAAAGAAAGTTTTTAGAAAAACGTTACTTTGGTAGTGCTTTTTAACAAGTAACTTCCCAGAAACTCTTATATTTAAATACACAGGGTTGGCTTTTCCTGCGATCCCTAATTTAGTATAGTATTTAGTATTTTATTTATCACACAAAACTCTCTGACAATGGATAATATTGACAAATACAATATCTTGATAAATACATATGAATTTTAATAGGTATTAATTTTGTGCCAATTACAGTTGAATTTTCATATTTGGTTTCCACTAACAACACATCATTTCAAACATTATAACTCGTACTCTGTGTACACTTCGGTAACACTGACTTATACACAGCTTCACATATTTGATGTACTCACTGGCTGATACGCACATTAGAAAACCACCTACTCAAACTATCTCCAATCAACAACTGCTCCCTCCTAGGAAAAGCACAACATCATCTCGTCTTTGGCCAATCATTGGTCATATTTTAAAAATAAACTTTATTATAACAATATTTTGTTTCTCTCTTAATCACTCAAAATCAGTCTTATCTTTTTTTTCTTATTTACTTCAATTTGTTATCATCTCTTCGATTATCTAATTAAACAAAGTTGTAAATATAAATTCTCATATATCTATCAATGTGTGTTTCTTCATTTTGCACTGTTGAAAAGTAACATTTTTGATAGGTCATTCAGTTGCTCGTTTTGTGCGATCAAGGGTTAATTGACTTGACCGGTATGTAGAAAATGAAATTTTAATTGCTAACACATTGTAACACAATGTAGAAATATGAAGAGAGAGGAAGAGTGGGCTTTGGTCATCATGGGCTACCACGACAAGGCGGGAACTAATCCTCGCTGCAGCACCGAGTGACACCAAATTGCACATTCTCCCGGTGGAGTGTTGTTGAAGAGCAAGGAAAGCAATGCACAGCCGGGTCACTCTGCGCCACGCGTGCAATACTCTCCATAATCTGGTCTAATTACCAGTTTAGTGGTATTAGTGGAACACTGGCGCGCCGACAGATAGCGGACAGATATACAGACACATATACATTTGCTTAGTACCGCACTACCACTCACTTTGAAGCTATCATTTCTTCTTGTTTTGGCTGGCCATGGTGGTTGTGGTCTGCTCGAGAGACTAATGCGAGGCCACTTTGTTTCTCTTATGATTATGACTCGAGACAAGAGGAGAAGGTAGAAGCGAGAGCAGTGGTGTGCCACTTCACTGCCGTTCTTTATCTATCGAAACTTTTCGAATCGTGCGCAATACCACTTTCAATTGGAATCACTAAGTAGTGCTGTGTTTGTTCAGACCTCAACGAGGTCATCGTTGGCTAACAAAATCAAATAGAATAGAAAAACTTTGTATCACTGAGCGACAGTGGGAGACAGATGCTAAAAGAGAGACTTAAATTAGAGAATGATTTTGTCACATCTCTTTCTTCCTCTCATGTGTGCTAATACTACCAGAGCAAACCTTTGCAGAATCATTACTACTAATCACATAGTGGTTATTTTTCTCTTCTCTTCTGCTATGTATTCTGTGGCTGCATGTGTGTGTGCAATTTAAAATTTGAATTGGACAGAATGTCATCTGTCATGTCTGGTGGGGATTAGGCTGGCTCGCGGGCGACGGACAAGACATTGCTTGGCCAGTTGTGCTTCTGCACACACACACAAACTCACTCGCTTCGATTCGATTCGACCAAACATCAATCCCTGTCATTGGATTTAAGTAAAATTTAAAATTCGTCTTGTCACTGGCAGCATCCCTTGAGGGTCGAGGAACACATTCACGTCGCGAATCGGACATTCGACAAAGGTATTGGTGACTGATTCCAAGCTGCTTCACTCGTCTGTAATCCTCACCAATCACAATGGATGCATTTGCATCCAAGCTTACTGTGTCTATGAGAAAGAATGAGAGAAAATTAACTTTGTTTCTTTACTCATCCCCTTCGCAAACGTTGCATGCATGGCTCTATTGACACGTTTCACGGGCGCCATTTGGCTGCATAAATCACGAGTTCAGCAGCGTTCACTGCGCGAATTGGATTCGCCTACGAGATCTGACGGAATGCGACAAACTTGATTTAGATTAATTGCCACATGCAAACACCCGTGCTCGAACCACTGTCGTGTAGGCATTGTTTTAAAGCAATTGCCAGAATTCTGGGCCGCGTGGCCAACTCCGTATTGAGGGCAAATATGATCCCTTGTAAATTTAATCTATTTTCGATCTAGGAAAAAATGAATTACTTTATGCTGCAAAAAGTTGGTGGTATAACTTTACTAGTGTTACTTTGCCAATTTCACTTCATTTAAATGAATGAAATTGTAATGTGCTGAAATACAGTTAGGAGATGTGACAATTCATGACTTGAGCTCACTATAGGTTCGAAATGTGTGACTTCTAACTCATACTAGGCTTAATCTTATAACAAACATCACAAACACACATGCATGCAAACAGGAATAAATATTTAATTTTGATTGACTCAATGTAGTGTAGGTTTTAATTTTAAATTCACAAACCCTTGGCTTTGTCCCGATGGTAGTGGCGTGTAATCATCAATTATTAAAGCCAGATTAGCGAATGGAATTGTTATGCAAATGGTGCGGCGGTAGCATCGCTACCAATTCGTGGTAGATGGCTTGGTGGTCAATATGCCGTGGCTTACCCCAATGCACCTCGTCTTTTAAGCCGATGTTCAATTTCTTATGTCTAGGTCAATGTATACTGACACTCTCCCTTCTCTCATCGTGCAATGCTACCTTTTGGAACACAATCCAGGCAAAGCCATCGAGCTTGTCGCTCTGGTCGCTTTCGTGTCGTCGGTATTATAAATGAAGCCATGGAGTACAGTGGTTGGCTAGAACACAGGGTAACTGGCTCACTCGATTCCCCTTGGCACTGACTGGTTCCCTCCCGCGTTAATGATGTTTGATTCAGGGTATAACAACCTCGGTTTAAGATTGGCGCCACTGGAACTGTGCAGAGAGAGTGGCCGAGTCATTCATCATGCTTGGCATGACAGTCGACCGGTCCACACCACTCGGTCACCATCGGGCTTGCCAACACCAGTCCCCACACACCGTATACTTGTGTCATTCGCTCTAGTTCACCTTGCCGCTACTCCATTGAGCTCTACACACCGAACTTGTCACTTGACTCAATTCACCAATTTTTTTGTTTTCGATTTCCTTAATTAATGTTGCCAGTACAGGCATGGTTTCTTCGAAACAGTTGAGTCTGGATTTTCGAAGTTGACACTGCTTAGCTAACCTGGTCATCAGCAGGTGTGCCAACTAGGTTAAAGTGACGAAATTCATGTAGCAATCTCAAGGCAATGTCGTGTGTCAATGCACTTTGGCGCCACTGAACCCTCACTGGCACTCACGCCTAGGGTAGTGGAGCGGTACTATGTGTTTGTGTGTGTGCCACTACTCCAGAATGCTTGGAACGCCTCTGTCAAGAGAACGGCTCATGCGCTTCCTAAAGAATCGATTTACCCGGCTTGGGCAAACCCAACTCAGTGAATGTTGCAGCGCATGGCGCACTGCGCGGACCCGAGTTTAGCGTACTCGCGTCTTCATCGATCACTAGCGGTGGCGCGAGCAGGCATCCTCCCATAACTCACGCTCGCCTAGTGGCACCGCGTGGATCGCGTGGCATCGGCTGGTGGTGGCAACCACGGCTCGCGGTCGTTGGACTTGCACTCGCTCAACTCGCGCGGACACTCTCAGCTGTCTGGCTGGCACTCTGTGTCTGGCACACACCGACTCATGCCACTCTCTGTGCGCCTTTCTCTTTTGGTTTTTCGACAAGTCTGTTGTGATCAGTCGCCTGGCGCCCGACTAGTCGTTTCCGACATTCTTTTTAGACAGTGATTTTTACCACCATCACCACCAGTAACTTTGTGCTAGTCTTGGATTGAATCGTCTCATCTTTCATTTGTTCAGGTAAGTTAACTTGGTGATATTATTACATCACCGAACAAATGGGCATCGAGACTGGACAAACAACGAGGGGTAGTCTGAACGATAGTAATCGCAAACGAGCTGTCACATTTTCCTCATTGACAACGTGCAGACACTGAAACTCGATACGAACACTATTTTTCATCATTCAATGACTTGGTTCGGGTTATCTTATTTTCGAGTTATGAATGTTGTACTTATTTTTTCTTTTTTTTTGTTGATATGTGTTTGGCTTTTAGAGTTTGGAAAACCTGTCAATCTCCATTATCACATAAGTATAAGTAGAAGCATGATCGCATGTAGAACCCTTGAGGACTCATTTTGCTTGGTGTTTGCCAAGTGGCCTCTTGTGAGGCGAGGTGTCAATTGGCACCACTGTTTACCTTGTCGTCCCCGTGGGTCCGCTAAGTGTGTGTAATCGCAGTCCTATCATATTTGTTAGTTTGGCCAATTAAAACCACATAAAATGGATCATAAATTTCGTCATTACATACACCGGCGAGAGGCGCCGTGTCGTGCCGGTCGGTTCGACCCACCCGAACTGCCACACTGTCGCTAGGTAATCCGATTGCTGCTCGTCTCTCTCTCTCTCTCTCTCTCTCTCTCTCTCTCTCTCTCTCTCTCTCTCTCTCTCTCCCCTTTTTCCCCATTGCGGCACAAACTTTTGAATTAAATTATATGTCTAATCTTT
>WURS02171633.1:0-21149 GCA_011762765.2 Rhinocypha anisoptera
CCCAACAGTTCCGACACTTAAAAGTCCTCAAGTTTAAAGTACACCGTGTAATTCGTCCCCTCGTGCGTTATTGGTACGTTAAGGGTTGTGACCTTTTGTCGTGATGTTGTGTGCATGGCCAATCATTTCATTGTTATTAATGCGGAGTGGCATTTTGGATAATATATTGTTGGAGGGATATTTCTTGTAGCCAATTCAATTCAATATGTACGTACGTTTTGGTGTTTGATATCTGTATGTTTTGTTGTACTGTTTGCATGTATGTCTTGGCAATTGGTGATTTTCTGCAGTGGGTTTTTTTGTCAAGGATAACAGCGATCTATTCTTGCAATTTTCCCACACATTTGTAAATATAAAAACAAATAATTTTGTAGTTTTGATATATTTCCACTGAACAAATGGAAATACGAGGTGCATTAAAGTTGTAAGGCCTTCGATTTTTTTTATCCAGACTGGAAAAAGATAGAAACATGTGGTTTGTTTTCAAATGAGCAGACACTTTTGTCAATACGTGACAGAGATGGCAGCACTGTACTACAGACAGAACCTCTAGTGGCAGCCACGAGAATGAGAACTGTTTTCGATACTTAAAATGGCGACGTTTTCGTTACAAGACCAGCATGTAATCATTCGTGGTGTGACACCGATTGAAATTCATCCCCAGTTGAAGGAGACATGTGGTGGTGATGGAGTCATGGATGTGTCGAAAGTGCATTCATGGCAGTTTAAACACATACAGTTTAAAGAAGGCAGAACATCATGTGACAACGAAACAAAACAATCTCGGCATCGCACACCGACAGCATCACAGTGATTTTCCAGTGGTCAAAATAGACTCGTAAAGAAGCCTTCACCGCAGCCATAGAATCATGGCGTCGACATTGCAAAAAATGTGTATGGCTGCAGGGAGATTACGCCGAGAAGTACCACAAGTTTCATTGTTTTTAAGTTGAATAATTAGAAAAAAATCGGAGGCCTTATAACTTGAATGCACCTCTTATATCAAAGTTACAACATATATCTGTTTTCATAATGGAATTATGTATACCAGGTGACAGCCTCCTGCAGTGAATTATCTTTGTAAATATCTTTCTACACAGTTAAGAATAATACCATCTTTGATCTTGTGCATGTAAAAACTTTTACTTTATTTTCTTGTAATATTGCACTTATGACAAGGGGTTAAGTGGAAGAAGGGACTAAAGGTGTATTATTATTAGCAGATATATTGAACAAAGGGAGTTTGATTGGCAGGGTGGAGAAGGACAAATTGGAGACCATCAGGTGAAGGGAGTGGTGCGTGTTGTATACGCTAAGGATAGGACATAATGGTGGGAAAAGGTAGAGAAGATTTGAACTGAAGAGTGGATAAGGGAATGGAATGCATGGAAGATGTGCGGGCCAAGAAAAAATCAGGAGAAGACGGAAGTGATGATGGCGAGAAACTGGAAATGATGCGAGAGTTTGCATGAGAAACATGCTTAGTGTAAGCAGTAGTGTGTCAGCATCTCAGTGTGTGGAGATGAAAGAAGGTCCAGAAGTTGACACAAAATAAAATAAAACTTTGCTTTACCAAGAAAAATAAATTTATTTTGGGCAACTTGGGTTTCGCTACACTGTAGCATGGATTGATTCTAGCGTTACTTGGCGAAGACGGTTCACATAGGAGGGAAAGACTGCGTTTCCATGTAAATCTTTGTTACACAGCCTGGGGTTTCAACTTATTCAGTCCTCCTCAGATGTAAAACAGGTATTCATCTGTATTTTACAGCTGATGATGACTGAATAATAGTGCACCTGAGTACATAAAGTTCTCCGTGGAAAAACAAAGTCTTTCTCTCCGATACACCATAGCATCTTCAGGAACAGCACAAGAAAAATTTTTTGTTCTTCCACTGGACCCGAAAATGCTAAAGTTTAGCAAAACCAGTTGCCCAAAATAAATGTACTCCGTGGAAGCAACGTTTTATGATATTTAACCTCTGTGCATTATGGATTTCCACAAAGTATCATCCCCTACCACTATTAACCATATTGGATAAGAAAAGGCCCAGAGGTGTCATTTCATGGCTACCGACGGGAGAAAATGGGGGTGGGGGGTCAAGAGTGAACTCATCACATTGTTAACACTCACGTCGTTCGGAGGACGGCACAGGGCACGGCATTAGACAGCACGTCCCTGGTGACAGCACACATGTAGCGACTCTCCCGAGAGATGACCGCCTTGGCCTTCTCATCCGGGTCCGTGACCTCGTGGAATTTGACCGGGATGAGGTCTTTGGTGAGAAGCGGACGGCCACTCATTGGGCAGTACACGGTCTTGTCCTTGGGATGTCGCAGAAGAGGGAAACAGAAACATATTCACGTGGAGTAGTGACATACGCAGGGCGTGCACGCACACAGAACATTGCATAACAAGGAACATTTCTCAGCTGAATACACCAAGTCTTGAACATTACTTGTTCGATAAAAAATGAGTGAACAGTAGAGCTGACAAAAATCCTTCCTTCCAAAAACCCCATACATTTCAAAGGTCTCCAAATGTCCCCAATCGCCTAGCCTTTTCTCAACATCGAGGTTTCTTTGCCATAGTATGGTGCATATTAAAGTTTTAACAATTGTTTTCATTCCACCTTTACTCATTATATTTGTAATCACTTTGTTTCTTTTTACGGATGCTTCCTAGAATAATGTGACTCTTTTTATGATGTCCCTCCCTACCCCTCTGCCCATTTATCTTAAAAAAATACCTATATGAGTGAAGACTGATTCTGAGTTACCACACCTTCCTCTTTGCTTGAGCAGGAACTAAAAATATAAAACAGTATCGAACACTATTAGGCCAGCATGTATTCAATGATCAATATTGCATAATAGTGAACGCATGCTTACCTAATAATTCCACTTGGCCAAAACTCAAGGTCACACCCCTTCAACAGTATAAAACATTACAACTGTTTTTGGAGGAATTTGCTCGAACCGGCTAGAAGTAGACTAATGTGGACAGCCAAACCTTTATGTTTCATTACAACACAGAGTTCTGAGGTCATATTTCATTTCTTTACTATCCTTCATACTACTGATGACAAGGAAGCACATTCTTCAATAATTTTAAGAGAGGTAATAAGGCATGCTATATATTCCACCTGGAATTCACAATGTTTGCATTGGATCAGGATAATCTAACCATACAAATAGTGTGGTGTTCAATGCATGTGCAGGATTTATTATTTATTGTTTTTGTTATTTTATGATTTGGTATTTATTTGTGTTACTATGTAATATTTTGGTTACCAGGTAGATAAATAAACAACAAGTTGTTGACTCTGTTACAAGTCTTGTAGAGAAGACCACAATAAATGAAGATGTTATATTAAATTTAGATGTGATTATTATATATTTTTAATTTTTATTAATATTTTTTCGTGTTGACATGTTATCCTATGTACATATTTGTTGGAAATATTGATGACCTACCTAATCCAGAAAAAAAACACTATGTATGTATTCTGAAATTCATGGCAAACAGTAACTTCACATAGTGTAATGAATATCTAATACAACTTGCCACAATCCACAATGATACACATTTGATTCCCTGTCAGGCCATGTATAATTGCATTACGAATTCTCATAAATTTCTCTTTATGACAGCAATTACTATAACTCCAGCATCTACACATATATGCATGTTCATGTTGTAAACTTGGGGAGAAGCCTGAACAACACTTTGAATGCACCTCCCTGATAAATAACACACATACGGCCTTCCTGTTATTCATCAAAATACCTGCCATTAAAATATTCCCTCACCTGCTGAATCTGAAAAGAGAATGAATCAATTTCCCACAAAAATTTGTTCTTAAAATTTAACCTGTGACACGGAATATATGAAATGAAATTGATGATGCGACGTCACAAGGAGACAGTCATTAGCTTATACATAGTTTCCTATTCTATGAAAAATAAAAAATTGCACGTGTTACATTAATTTTTATTCAAGTTTATCAAATGGAATTAATTATATATTGATAACTTTCTACCATTCCAACAGCAATTTTCTGAACATAAATTGTTAAATGTAATGGTCAGCCAAAGAAAAAAAAAACCCTGAACTGAAACAAACTACCATTTATTCTAAATTTAGGAACATGATTTCAATGAAAATCTATGAAATCTATGTATAATGATACATCAGCTAATGACCAACAAATTTGCATTCTGCTATCAAACATTTTAAGAGGATGTGCATGCTAATGTAATACAGCCATGTTGGGAGCTGAATTTTTGAAGCTATTCATTCTAGTGGTGAGTTTTTTCCTTTTTATAGGGAAAAATCATCTTTTCGGACAGCCTTTTCCTCATTTGCACTTTTGTTTTATTTTATAACACTTAACTTTAAATTGTGGGCAGCTTCCATAGCGATTTAAATGACTTTCCAAAAAAACTAAGGGAAATCACATTTCTGACGGAGAAGATTTTGGCTAACGAACGTGATTCTGGAACGAATTACCTTTGTCATATAGCCAAAGTATTACTGCAATAATTCCCAATATTATAAACCAATTCTAATAGCTCTCTATTGTTACAACATTAGTGAAAAGTTCAAGTTCAGATTAGGTTTTCAACATTAGTGACGTAAGGCCTCACATACTACCTAACAGGTTTCATCATACTTGTACTTCAATCCAGAGATTGGTTGACACTGCATCCCCCCTTCCATCCTTTCCTATCTGCTGCTACCTCTCTTACGACCCTTGGTAGGCTTTCTTTCTAACGTCTCTGACAATATACCCCTATACATTCGTCCCTTGGACTTTCTCATTGGGCCTTCGCCTCTACCTATCCTTCTATTATATTCTTCACGAAAGCATTGTGCTTTAATGAAGAATATACATATTATGCTTGATAGATTTATAAGTACATATAAATATTTTCCAAAATATATGTCTGTTTCAGAGAAAGTAAAGTCAAGTCTTATTATCAGCTGTCCAATGTTGAATGTTCACATCAAATATCAGAATTCCCAAAAATAAGGTAAGTGATATTTTTACATTTTTAATACCATAGCAGCCTCTCAGACCGCACGTGAATAATTAATAATAATATTCAAGACATCAGCAATAGTGAGAGAATGCTTAAACCAACGATAGAGGACCAAGTGACCTTCTGTCAACCTGTCACATCCTCGAAGATGCCACTAAAATTGAGGAAAAAGGATTATATTAATAATGACGTCTTTTTTCCAGGTGAAATTAGGACACGTTCCTCCCTTATCTTAACCCTTTGAGCATATTTTTGATGATTTTACACAAGTCTAGTAAAAAAAAATTATGAATCTGAAATAAATGAAGTTACATATATAAAAAACTCAGGGAAACCTTTATTACATTTTTTTCATCTTTGAGATATTATGTTTTCTGACTGTATAGTGAGGAACAAAAACGTCTTTGCAATCACTTTCTGTCTCTGATATGACGAGACAGCCTCGATCACTTCCACGGGGACACTTTCTGCAATATCTTAGACAATATTTGTCAACTTCCCCACACTATTTGACATATTTAGCAATATCAACATTACTAATAAAGGAAGACTTGAGAAGTGGATGCCATTTTGAAGTTTTAGGGCTGCAAAATCTGACTGAACACTATATGCATAAAGTTCACTGTGGAGGCAGTCACTTGGTGGAATTCCATGATAGAGTGGTGATGGTTTTTTAAATAACTGTTATATTTCATACAGAAATATAAGTTATTTAAAAAACCATCACACTATATGTATAATCGAAGTACATGTAAAAACAAGCAGATAAATTTCAGTCGTGAATTTAGGGAGTACAAACTATTGGCATCATAAGTAATCTGCATTTGTGTGCCATATGTCAACTTACAGTCAACTACAGGTACTTTATAGTGACACCACAGGAGTGCTATAAGACTCCCGGCACTTTTGCTGAAAGAGGGGGGGAAGCTTGAATGCAATCCTCGACACTCGACAAGGATTAAACCTTGTTCCTATACGTGAAATTACAGCTAAAAATACCCATGCCCAGAGCAGGACTCGAACCTGTAACCTTTTGAGTTCATCAGGCGGACAAGCTGCCCATCAGTCTGACCTGGTTATCAATGATTTCAAGGGTTAAATACCAACATGTCCGTTCGAAATGCGTGCGGTGCGGATGTCACCCTTTATCTCCCTTACCGGCTTCTTGAGTTCCACCTCCTTAGCCTGGGGGGTCATCGAAGGGATCCAGAAACTGGGCAGCTGCTTGTCCCGTCCGTTCACCATGTTGGAGACGGAAGCTTGGCTGCTCTCCCCCTCCTTCCTCCCTGGAGAGGGGAGGGAATCATCATCACGCAAAATTAGGGGTGTTCAAGATCTCATCTTTCGAAGAGAAACCAGCTGAATGGTTTGCACCTCAAGGCACAACACTGCATGTGTTACTGGACATGCATGAGGAGGCATTCTGTGTTATCAATGTTATCACAACGGAATGCATAGTAACTTTTTACGTGATGGCTTACCAATGAGAACAAGGAAAAATTTGCATCTTGAACGCATCGGCAAAAATATAAAGGGCATACACGTGAGGAAAAATGAACTGAAAGTAACACATATAACCACACAAACCTTTGAATATGTATTTTTATCTTGTTTTATGAAAATCTGATTCATTTTATGCTGATTTAATTTGATTTCAAGATGCATGACTCTACTAACAGAAATCTATTATGCTTCAAAAATGGCAGAAGATTTAAAGTTGTATGTTGTGCAACACTCATGATCAATTTTGGAATACTGTTCTACGGTGTGGTCAACACATCAAATTTCTTCCATTAGAAGGATTGAAACGGGTCAACATGTATTTCTCCAGTTCTGTGTATACAAACTAGGTTGCAAATATGGTGAATAGTGGTATAATGATATTTTATCTCTTGTAAATAAGTTCACCCTATGAAAGGAAAACGCTATTATTTTCATCTACAAATTATTTAATTTCCCAATTGACTGTCCCCCTCTATACTGCAACGTATAAACCTTAATGTGCCCCCTTAGACATCTATGAAGACATCTGCATTTCAACACTGACCGGCATAAAATCACCAATTGTGCAAAATTCACCCCTAGATGTAAATGCTGCTGTGATGCTCTCAAATTCATACCCTCAATTATATTTTTTCAGTAGTTCTCCACAAGTGTTCAAATGACAATTTATAATATACGAGGTGCATTAAAGTTGTAAGGTCTCTAATTTTTTTTCTGCGGACTGGAAACTCATAGAAACATGCGGTTTGTTTTAAGATGAGTGGGCACTCTTTGTCAATGCGTGACAGAGATGGCAGCACTGTATGACAGACAGAACCTCTAGTGGCAGCCACGAAAATGAGAGCGGTTTTCAATACGTACATGACCAGCCAGTGATCATTCGTGGTGTGACACCGATTGAAATTCATCTCCAGTTGAAGGAGACATGTGGTTGATGGAGTCATGGATGTGTCGAAAGTGTGTTCATGGGTGCGACAGTTTAAAGAAGGCAGAACATCATGTGACACAACGAACTAAAAAAATCTCGGCCTTGCACACCGACAGTGTTTTTCCAGTGGTCAAAACAAACTCCTAAAGAAGCCTTCACCGCAGCCATAGAATCATGGCATTGACATTGCGAAAAATGTGTACGGCTGCAGGGAGATTACGTCGAGAAGTAACACATGTTTCCTTGTTTTTTAAGGTGAATAATCAGTTAGAAGAAAAAATCTGAGCCCTTATAACTTGAATGCACCTTGTAGGATGAATTTTGGAAAAAAATTGCAAGTATTGCATATGTATACGTAATATTTTCCCAGTTTTTCTGGCCATTTATTCTTCCTTTTGCTGTATATCGAAATATGGGTGGTTGATGCTAATCTTGAACCTGTTAATAAAGATATTATTATTATTATAATGACAGTTCAAAACTATTCGGAAGCTTAAATGCAAAAGCAAACAAAAAGAAATTGATTCATTCCAACCTGCTTGGGGCCAAAATATTGTCATTAGGTTAATATTATCAGCCTTTTAAAAAATGAGATTTTAACATTACCATCTGTGAAGTGATTCACAATCCACTTATATTAATTTATAAAGGCTAGCACTGGCACATCGACGAAATTCATAAGGGTATTTGAAAGGATAGTGTGCAAATCATTATGGATAATTTTAAAGTGAACGGGGTTTCAGGGAATTCTTGGTCAAGTATCATGGAAGACAAGTATCAGAGATGGTTTCAGGCTTAACCATGAGAAATTCTTTCATCTTGAAGAACAGAAGAAAAAAACAAACTGCAATGACACAAGTAGAAAAGTTTGCAAAATCATTGCAAATGGAGTCTAGCAACTCCATTTGCAATGATTTTTGGGGGCTGCTCCCGTTGGCCGAACCGGCAGAAATTTCAAAACACAAGAATGAAGGGACATGGAGCCCGTTACACACACGATAAACACACATTGCAATTTCCCAAACATTTACTTCTACACGGACACGCCAGGGATTTCACATACAAAAATATTACATATACCAAACAAGGGACCCAAACGTGATGTTTTAGAAGAACTGGAAATCTAAAGGTTTTGGATCTTTTAAAAATTTTGTTGAATAAATTACTGTATCCCCCCAGCCCCCCTCCTCATTAACCCCTTTTCTCATCCTCTTTTAACTGCACCACCGATGCAGTTCCCGAGTTTACCCACTCACCCTCCTTCCTCAGCCATTAGGCCCCCCCCCCCCATTTTCCACATTCACAACGAAACCTTCGTTGTAAGCCCTGGTTGTAAGAATAAATGTTTTTGAATAGCGAAATTGCAGTGTTTTTTTTTTCTTTTGTTCTTCGTGATAAGTAGAAAAAGTTTGCGACGGTTGTTGGCAGTGGCCTGCATAAACACACATGGATGTGGAAAAAAAAATTCTCTTAACTTATTCGGCACGAGCAGTGTGCTCAGGGAGGAGGGGCATGCCGGGACGGAGCGATGACATACCGGATTGAAAGGCGGCCACTGGTGCACTGCTGATAATATTCCTCTCGGTCCTGCAGAACGAATTCACTCGCGACTGCTTCTCGGCTGCGGCCAGCTCGGCCAACTCGTTCTGCAATGGATGAATCATCACTCTTCCGCTTCCCCCTTACGCTTAATGCTTAGAACAAAAATAATTACCACCATCTCTCCATACGTCTTCCTCTTTCCATTTAAAGACAATGCATCCATTTTCCCCCTCCCCTCACACAGACGAATACTTGGCAGTTGATCATCTGTGAGAAAAATTTTACAACCGACCAAAGATTCTCGGTGAATGGATTTTTACATTTGGTCTCCATTAGCATACATATGCATAACGTTCATAGGAAAACTCACGCCTAAATCAAAGGAATTTTAGAGTATGAACATGTTTGCCACTATGAAATAGCTACTCGGTTGCATAAGTTAACAGGAAAAGGGAGGGAGGAACCCTAGAGGTATGCCAAGGATGGTACATTGAGAAACAGATGACAGAGATTTTTACAGTTCGGAGCTATGATGAGTGAATTCTTCTCAGGTCATCTACCGATTGAGTATCTCCATTGCAGCAGCAGCCAATGTTTCCATTCCCAACTCGGTCATCGTCCTAAGGGCTTCGGGAATGCCGTTACGCCAACAATTTGGTATTACTCTGCCACTCACAAGGCTACTGGGACTGTTTGGCCAAGGAGGCCATTGAGATCCGCCTTCAAAACAAGACTCTCATTAGGGATTCAGTTTTTCAACTAGGAAGCACTCGGAAACCAATTCTGAAAGAGAAATATTAAATCAGGAAGAACACTTGGCCAATCAGGAGATGCCAAGAGGAAAGCTGTTCCTGAGACAAATCAGGAGAGACTTGATTCTAGCAGTATGTATTTTTATTGCTGATTGTTGTTGTTCATTCATGCCAAAATTTTTTTTGGAACAATGGCATTCCAAAGGCCTGAAAAGAATGTACAGATCCAATGTAGTTTACATGAAACTATAATGCCTCGAAAAATAATATGCGTGTCCCATTGGTATCTTTTCTTTTCGCCGGCTAATACTTCCTCATCAGTCGTTTACCCATTAAACTTTTACAAGATTCTTCTGTAGCACCACATTTCCATTGCTTTTCAATCTTTTTTTCGGTGATGCTGTTGATATTGCCCACGTCTTACTTCCGCATGAAAAAGTATGCTCCATGAGTATCTCCTAATCCTCTTCCATATTTATGGGACGATATTACTTGAAGTAAGTAATAGTTTCTTCTGGATTACAAAACATTGGCTGCAGGTAAGACACTCACTCAGAGGAAGACTGGAAAAGAATTCACTCGACAGAAATACACCAGGAAAGCATCAGATCTTTCGGGAGCTATGAGGTTATGAAGAGCCTGCTAAGTAACAGGATAGCTTGGATGAAGAGAACAACTTAGTGATTCACACAGTTTTATAATGTGGAATGATGTATTCCTTACACTACTCTGTAGCATATTCATGAGCAAAGAATAATAGGCAAGTCACCAAATATTTTCATCTTGTATGTTGGAAAGCAATTTCCCAAACTCAATATGATTCTCAAACTGTTACACTTAGGCTTAAAATATCTGTTCTCCAATGATTCCAATAATTCTGGTATTATAGTGGGTCATTTAATGCACAATAACAGTTTTTAAAATTACAATTCTAGCTTCCATGTCTTGAATGAAGATTTTTCTTGACTAGTCCCAAAAAGTACTACACATGCAAGGAAGATAATAACATTCAAATCACTATCACAACAATTGAGTTCAATAAGGTTTAGTACATTTATTAACCACCATACAAAATCTATGAGTGAGGGTGCTCCTGAAAAATGTAAAACTTTTTAACCAAAATAAATAAAGAGAACACACGGATGTTTATGGGTTGGCGAGGGTATGTCTTGAGGAGCAAAATATGGGCCAGGAGAGTCCAAAATAGAACTCTCAAATAAAAATTAGATAAACCTAAACAAGAAGACCATTCCCTGCCATAAATATAGTCTACGACGTTAAGATTAATAAATTCATTTCGGGGGTTGCACCGGTTGCCGAGAGTTTGATTGCCTCGTTAACGTTGAACGAGTATAGCATCGAAACGTTTTTCTCACCACAAACTCTGTGAAAGACCCAAGAAAAATTTATTAATACCATACGCCGGGAAAACATTAGTCATATTCCGTTAGGATTGGCTTGATGAAAGTCTTTATACCGCAGATAAGAATGAGAATTTAAATTAATTCCATACAATGTCAAATATCTTATCAAAACTTCAATTCCAGTCAATTTAATAGACTTCTTTTTAGACCTAGACCTTAGGACATATTAAATTAAATACATTTAAAGATGTAGTACTACCTTACCAACAGCTTTTTCGGGGCTGAAGAGATACTGAAAACCATAATAGACAGGGATGTAAGTTTGAAATTACCTGTTTTTTCTTCATTTGTTTTTCATATTCCTTGGTTTTTCTACTAACTTCATTTTTCTTCGTTATAATATACTCCAATATTGACTCCTTGTCAAAGAGGTATCCCTCTTTGCTAAAATTAAATTTAAACAATGATTAGCCTGGAAGGGAGCCGCAACTCGATTTTTCATCTAAATTTTCTATCACGTAGGTATAGCAGTTTTAATACATACGTAATCACTGGATTACGACAGGGCTGAAGAGATAAACAACAACAATCAAAATCCTTCACTGAATCTTTTCCAACTCTCTGGCTTTGGGTTCCATAACCAGATGCTTGGGCATCCTTCTTCTTTTCATGATAGGTATAAACTGCCCCTGCAGTGCAATTTCTTGCGTGTCGGGTCATCCTTTCTGTTTTAAGTGGGAAATAATCAAATTCTAGTCAAAGTGAGAAGCCTCAAGTATATGTTACCGAAAACAGACACTATAAATAGGCTAAAATGTCCTTACAAACAAGAAGGAACGTCTAAACACAAGCACTTTGTTGAGGTTCACAGATTGGCTGTGCGCGCCCCAGGTAGCAATTGTTAACAAATGTGGGCCAATCTGTCAATTGTCATGAAACAAGTTACTGAGGCGTGCAATAGAGGGAAATTGTCGGGGCGGGGGCCGGATTTGGCCGGTGTTAAGTGGTCTCTTAGGGTAAATGTGTTCTTATAAGGTCATACTGCATTTGGGAGCACGATGGGATGCTTTTTTTCTTTGTGTGTACAATGTAAGATAATTTTTATGGTTTAGATTAAGGTTAGTGCTGTCCTGGCGTGGCAAAACGGTTCCCCCTAAGTGCACGCGATTGGTTACGGGTAAATTGAGTCCCGTTGCATGCCCCGATAGCTAGACTTATTTGTAACTATTTTCATAGATTGGGGTGTTTGTCCACTGCCTTATAATGCAAGATATAGTTGATATAAAATTTTCTAAAAGCGAACTGAATTCGTTAGCAAAAACGAAAGGGACATGTGTGACGCTTGATAAGAAAACCCGTGTTGTTTTTCTTCTACCATCGCAATTATCTGATATTAAGACTGGGATTAAAGAAAACTTGGACTCTAATCTTTTGAAATATGATTATGAGTAAGTATTGTTGGAAACTCAAGCATTTTCTGTTAATATATTGTGAAATATCTTATATATTATGTGTTGGTGTTTTTTGTAAAATACTTCCTTTTTAGGACCAAGGCTATTATTATTGGATACGAAAAAATTAAGATATTGAGCAAATATGGCTCAATTTGTTATGGTTATAGTAAAATTGCGTTGCGGATTGAAGTAAGCTTATACCTGTTCAAACCGGCCGTTGGGAAAATACTCCAAGGTATCGTAATCATGTGTACATAAAGATATTTTAAATTCTCTAATGAATTGTATTTGGAAATACGCGGATAATTTATCAATTTCAAATTTGGACAATCATTTATAATAATTACAAAATGATGATTAAGTGGAAAAGTATATTATGATCTAGAAAAAATTAATATTTTGCATGAAACATTAATAAGAACCTCTATAGATGTTCCTAATTATAATGATGGAAATAATCGAAAGCTAACAAACATTTTATATCTGACATTAACCCAAGGCAAAATAGTTTCGACCACTGATCCTAATGGCACCCACCTTAAACATTTTTTCCTGATCATACAGGTGGGTTATGTTATTTGAATCTGCAGAGAGTCTACTGCAAGTTTGGGGCAAAAACCTTCGCTGGGCAGAAGTTGTCCTATACTTTTGTAATTCGATTATAGGAGTGGTTTTTTTTACATGGTTTCACATGTGAAATTACCTTAAAATATTGGATTTTTAATTATCTTGCCCTGATGCTTAGAATGTTAATATGGAAAACAAACAGGATCATCCATTGAAACAATTTATAGTATGCACAAAACGTTTTTTGAGATTGCTCCCTTATTCTTTAAGTACTTGTATAAAGTAAAGTATTTGTTTAAGGATCTTACAGTGTGGATTTGCCCTTGGATCTTTTTGGGCTATGATCAATATGACCTAATATTCTGGGATTTTTATTCTATCTTAAGGTGTCGTGTGCAAACAGAGTGGGCGACACCTTGGGTGCCTTGTCCACAAAGGCTTCAACGTCTCAATTCCTCTCGAAGATGAAGATGCCTGTGGATGGGATTTCTCCATTGGGCAGGATGTAAAATTCACTGTTGTCAAGTTGGACTTGACCTCAGGCCCTTTGCCTTACATTCGAGGCCAGCTGTACACTGATGGTGCTGACTGGTATGTTTAATCTGGGTATATTAAAAAAATTATTCCTCATCGAATAAATAAATTCGCCAATAAAGATTCATATAGTAAAAGTCGGTTATAATGTGGGTTTAAGGGGATGGAGATTACTCCCACATTATCGGAAACCGGCATTATAACCAGAAATTGCGTGGGGAAAAAATAAAAACCCAGTGAAACTTAAATTTTATAACTAATTTACTTGTGGAATACAATAGAAATTGATGTATTTATTAACTTAAATGAATTTATGTCATCGCTAGAAGTGGTGCCATTGCGACACGTTGGTATGCACGTTGAGAAAAAAATCCCTACAAAGTTACCAATCACTAACAAGGAAAATAGTCAATGTAATCTTTTTCAGGGTGATGCGCGTAGTGTATCCAAAACCTCGGTTAAGTGAGGCATGTTATAATGGGATTTTACTGTACTATGGATTTCAGTAAATACAAGAAAAATATAATACCTAATTTTCTGTGTTCCACTGGTAAATAACTTCCAAGCATTGGAATTTTGTGGCTGTTAAATCATTTTTTTTTTTAATCTTGCAAATACTCATGCTGCCTATCAATCACTGAAAAATATAATTTTGCCACCGCAAGGTTAGTGAGTCACTTTGTTGAATGAAGATGGGGGAAAGTAAGATAGCATTGATATGCATATATAATCAGAACAAGTATGAAGTTTTATTCAATGTAAAAAGCATCGCATAAAGTGATTCTTATTTGATCCACCTTTAAAAATGTCACTTAATACTTGTTTACTTAGACTAGTTCATTTTTAGAAAACTTAATTAAGACTAAAGGGTCGGATGGCAGGTACTCCAAGGCTTCATTAGTGAGTCTCATGTTTTACATCTTAAAATGACAGTGCAGTATATGATAGTGTGTGGAAGATGAAGAATTTCGGAGAGCCACCACCACCGATGTCTTTGTAATTTATTCGCTTGCCTCTGATGTAGAGTGAAGGAATTCAAATCCCTCAACTTCTTCCTCCAACTAATGTGTAGCTTAAAATTCACTGTGGAGGCCACCACTTAATTTGTAGCTTGTTGCCACTCAGAGAAAGAGTTGCACAATGGCAGAAATTGAATAAATCTGTGTACAGTGAAACACATGTACATAATCTATCAATTTCTCCATTTTGAGTGGGTGTGCCACCATTTACTAGCCAGCACTTACTACGTACCACCTTACATTTTTTCTCTGCCACATTCGCTGTAAATGCTTAATTGTTCATTTATTCTGACTTAGATTCAAGGGTGTACTTTTTTTTGTCTTCATCTCTTCTTCAAAATTGTAAAATACTTCTATCATCTTACATAAAGTATCATTAAAAATAATTGGATTTTAAATGCACATGATTGTAAATAGTTAACTACAACTTCTTATAGGTGATGACATGGTGAAAATCCAAATTTCATTCTGGTCCCATTGATATAAAACTTTTTTCACGGGTTTTATGCATATTATTAAATCACTTTAGTTGGGACAGGATGTACACGTTATTCTCAGAATAAGAACTGGTTGAAATTAGTTGGCCGACATGTGAAAATGTTTGAAATAAACTGACAAATTGAAAAAAAAAGTGCTCTTGGCAATCTTTACATTCCCGAAAAACCTTGCTGAAAGTGCTGTTCCTTACTTAATTTACCAGATTCATTCCCTTGACAGATTCCGTTAATTTTTTGACAGTTCCTAATTAGAATTTCCATTCCATCATCTCATTAATTCACGGGCTGTCATCGGGACTATATTTTTATTTATGTGCAATTTGAAATGAGTTTAAACTTAATGCTGGCAAAAAATCCAGAGTGATTTGGGAAGATTTTTTGCGAGCAGTTTCATTTCCCTATGCTTGAGTTCGGCCAAAAATATTAATCCAAAGAACTCCCTCTGCTTTCAATTTGCAGTCGGGCGGTCACCAGGGATCTTGGGAGCAAGGCGACCGAGGACGAAGCGGACGGAGAGGTGGTTTTCGACGACGGGGAGGAGGATGGGACGTCCGATAATGACTGCGGGGTGACCGTGGTCGATCGCATGCTTGACGTCATTCCTCCGGAGGGCGATCACCACCGTTGGGGATACCGGGAGGGACCTGTGGCAGATTGGCACCAGCCGGAAGGTGGAGGAGGAGGAGGAATCGTTTCTCCACCAGGTCAACGCCCAGAGGGAGGTGGAGGAGAAAAAGAGGAGGTTGAGGAGGGAGACGGGCGCAACTCGCTGATCAGCCAGCTGCTGAAGACGGTGGAGAGATCAATAGCCGAGGAAGGGCTGTCGCAGGAACTTATGGTGAAGAAGATCAAGCTGAAGAGGGAACCCCAGTCCCCGGCCCGCAAGGGGTCGAAGGCCCCGTCGAACATCCCATCCTCGACGCCGGCGAGGAAGGAAGCGGAACCGTTGGTGGGAGACGGGGCCCCGTTGCCCGTGACGCCTCCGCCCTCCGGGGGAAAGGGGAGGAACAGTGGTCGCAGGAGCGTCGACAAGAAGGGTGCCGGGGGAAAGGACGATGCGGGACAGCAGGACGGAAGCAGCAGGGGAGGAGGAGGGGACAACAGCGCCACCGACTCAGGGAGCATCATCGACCGACTGTTGGAGATGAGCCGGAGGGAGCTGCTGGGTGCGGGAGGTGGAGGGGGTTCGCCCAGGGGCAAGAAGAGGAAGGCAGAGGAGGCGGCGCCAGGCATGGGGGAAGAGGGGGGGGCCTCCAGGAAGAAGATCTCGAGGAAGGGGGAGACGACGACGGGAGGTGCATTATCAAAGGTGGTGGTCATCAAGGGGGAACACGACAGCAGCATTGGAACGTCCTCCGCCACCGACCCGAGCATCAGGTCGATCGGAGCGTCGGTTGGTTCTCATCTGCCGAGTGAGAAATCAGTGCCTTCCAAGACTCGCAGCAAACCATCTCAGCCGAAAGGGGGCCAAGCAGAGTCGCTCCCTCGTGTCCTTGGCAGGCCCAGTTTGTCGGGGTCGTTAGACGTGTCGCTACCTTCGAGGGTGAAGAGGAAATCCTTACTGGCGAGTTTACAGACTATAAAACAGGAGAAGTGAACGCATTCGATGCTTTTTTGATACTGTTTTACTTGCTGTCTTGTATCCTTTTTTTTAGAATCAAAGCCTTCCACTCATGGTTTTCCTCGTGCAGTTTGTTTAATCTAGAAGCTCCTTATGCTGTGAAATGGAGGAAGCTTGAAATGATAATTGGGATTTTTTTTAAACTAAAGAAGCAACATGCTAATGTCGCAAACAATAAATGTTGAAGAATGCTATTCTTATTCATTAGCAAGTGTCTCATTTATTCAACTCATTATTCCTTTAATCTATCGACACCGAAGAATTGAGATAAAAATCTTTAAATTTTCATTCTCATGTGGAGAAATTGACATTTTACTAATTATATTCATGGCCCAAAAATGTTGCAGCGTAAGCTGTAAAAGCCTGACAGTTATTACGAGTTAAATCTACATCCATAACTTACGTAACATCCATATTAGGAACAAGAGTACAAACCTGGAAGCTTGTTTTTTTGATTTTCCATTTAAGTTCCACTGACTCAACCGTCACATATCTTGCTTTAATATTTAGATCATCATATTTCAACGAGACTTGATCCGTAATCACCATTTCTTCCGGAATTACTTTACAAGTGCTGACTGACCACTTATAGCAATGTGGATTTTTTTTAACGTTCCTTTTTAAATGTTTGAATTTTGAACTCCAAAGAGAGTGTTTTAGAGAACTCAGATTGAGGCATCTGAAAAGAAGTACATAATGATATTGGCATTTTGGCAAGGTGGGATTTTACCATCAGGAAACAGTTAATTCCATAGGCATTATAAACAATGACACAGAATTATGAAATTCATAATAAACATAAAAAACTTCCAATAGTCATAATTAACTCAATAACCATCGAGGCACTCAACAAGGCATTGAACGAGTGAAATGAGTAATATCGACATGTAAATGCAAGGTGTCCGTCCATAATGTTAGGATGCATGTTTATCTGCTGTTGAGAGAAGATTACAATGACATGTGCTGATTTCATCCAAATTAATTAATGCCTGGGCCAGTGGAGTCCTACTTAGAAGTGAAACAGCAGCTTTAACATCAATATAATCTCAGTAATATGACCTTTATTTGTCTTGCGGGCATGTTTAGACATGTTTAGAAAGATCAGACAAAAAAAATAGACTATGCACAGGAAACTGTCACTGATTTACCATATACAATTTGAGGTACTGTTCACCTAGTTTCAGAGTTTGCGTTAAACATCTCTGTTAAGAATAACTGGCTAACCGGGGGGAACGACGACACATTAAGTTACAACTATAAATTTGCACAGGGTAGGAGAGAGAACTTGATTTCACGTTCTTCCTCAGACATAAGATTTTGAAAAGAAAAAAAATGTCTTCTTCGAAACGTGGGAAAAATTCAAACGTGTTGGTCGGAGTTAAAATTAAAATTCTAAATTTTCACAGCCACTATACACTTGAACAACTAATTATCAAGAGTTCCCAGACATCCCCTCTTTTCTTCATCCTCTTTCACACACACCTCTTTGATATTCACTTTGTTCATCATCATCACGTTTATTCCTCCGAGAGATGAATGGAAAATCCAACCTAGTGGTCATATCGATTCCGTCCTCAGCTATTGGCTCGGCTACACCCACGATTACCAGTACCACAACGACAACAAGGAGGTCTTATTTTCAATTCTGACTTGCATTCGTAATTCAAGATTTTGGGAGATAAAAAATTGTCCTCCTGTGTGTTTTTAATAGTAGTGTCCAAATAATTTCACGGACATACACTTTGACTCAGCACTGCCCACGTTGATCTCACAAGTGCTCCTACGGACGTGAGTTTCCAGTAAAGACACTTGAGTGTATATTATAGTGTATACTCTGTGGTAAAGGTATCCAAACTACATGACGACTGATTCGATTTCATCGAATTTTGGATTTTTCTTGCACTGAAGCAGATGAATGAAGAGCTTGCTCTGATGCACAGAGGGAGAGAGAGAGAGAGAGACGTGTGTTTCTTCAAACACACCACCCCACGACATTTGTACTTTTGAGAGAGACAGCGGGCCCAACCCCACTGGACCACGGGGAACTTCTCCGACTGCGTGCGCACGGCCTTCACGGAAGGGGCCACGGGAGACCGGAAAAGTCCACGGGTCCGCCCAGTCCCGCATCGGCCTCGAGCAGCGACATGATGACGGCCATGGCCGCCTCGTCGTTCCCGTCGGTGGAGGCACCGGTGTCGTGCGGCGACTCTGGGAGCATCGGCGTCCCGGCGATCATGTCGATCATTTCGTCATCTGCGGGGGAGAGTGGGGTGCGGAACAAGATCCGATGGATTAACCAATGTTGGAATCACTGAGGACATATGCGCAAATTTAATGATGGGTACGCAGGTGACACACCTCACATACCCGTAAAAAGAATGACTGTAATTTCCACAGTTTTCCAGCTCGACTCGAGGGTCGTCATCAGGGCTGCTGAGTGTAACAGAGCATCAGAGCTCTGAGCTACTGAGAGCATCAGAGCTCACTCGGCAGCCCTGATGACGACCCTCGAGTTGAGCGTCAAAACGTCGGCCACAATGGAGCCCTTGACCCGGTTGTCAACCCGAGAGAACTTCATCTACTCTGCAGCATGTCCGTGTGCTACAGAGTAGGTAGCAAAGTGCATCGCTCCACGTAAAAAATCTGGAAATTACAAAATCATTCCAACTATGGATATTCATACCTGATGGATAGTACACAGTCACACCTGATGTGATTATATTCACGTCCTTCATGCACCTTTTGTGAGTAACAGGTTAGCCTCAATGGAAAGCACATACATGCGTGGTGCGAATTTCCATCGTGCAACGATTGTGTTAGGTTAGACACCCAGAAGTTAGGTTTCACAAGAAGCGAGGGCACACAGTGAGGTTGCAATATTTCAATTTTTTGATAATGCTACAGAGTTAGTAGCGAAACTAGTCGTGAATAAATATTTTCGGTGAAAAACCAAAGTGTTTCAATTATTTGTAACATGTTATAGACGTCCACAAAGTAAAGGCCTCGTCTATCAACTACACAAGGCGAGGTAGGTGTTCAGAGAAGAGGAGGTCGTGAAAATGTGTCATGCCGAGAGTCATAAGGCAAGATTAAATGAAAAAGCTTTCAAGAAGAACGGTTTAACGGAAGGAAACTGAAAAAGATGGAAATAAACAGTATTTAGGTGACCTGGTGAACAGAAATGTTGATGCTACGATGATGTTGATGCTCGTAAGTTGGTGCACACTAGAAACAACAGAAAAAAATACCAAGTATGCTGTGTGTGAAGAAAATAATCGCAGACACTAACAAACATGGAGAATAATACGGACATAAAAAGATTCATCGCCATGATGTTGCAACTCCAGTTTCACTGGTATTACATATCAGCCTCTTCCATCTGTGCTCCTGTCTTTGTAAATTTATTCAATAAATTATAACTCTAAATAAATTCATGTTGCATTTCGTCCAAAAAGCTCCCTCTCAATAGGATGTCTCGTTTTATTTGGACTATTCATATCCTCGGTGGCCTACTCACTACTATCTTTCCTGGTACCTATCGCATTTCATTTTCCAGGCATGTCATTGCTGTTCTGGGCTGTTACATCCACATGACATCTCCATACTATGTCATCCTGGATCTCCTGAGTTTTTTCAACTAGTAATATTTTACAACCAGCTCAATTTTGCTGATATCTTTTGCCTGCGGGCCTTGTCATATTTTACCATCATCCTTAACGATTTCATTCCATTAGCCTGAATTCTGCTGATGTCTCTAATTGACAATGTGCAGGAATCTAAGCTGTATGATGTAATATATATGTAATATGATGTAATATGCCTACAGTAGTACCTATTTTAATCCGTAGATTGGTTGACTACAGCCTTATATCCTTTCTGCTAACTCTCTTACACCCCTAGGTAATCTACCTTGGAGTTACATTTTGAGAACATTACACCCAACTAGATGTTGATATAGAAAAATGATGTACAGGGTCAAACATGGATATTGGACTGGATGGATGGACTGGCTTCCCAATCCGTGGGCCTGGCAGGAATGCAAGAATTAGCAGGATCATATTTGGGTATTAAGTGAACACTTCCAGCATGTAGTATGTACTGCTTGCATCTGAGGAATTCCATGCCTTTGGTGTGCTTGTTGTTTGAGGTGTTCAAATCTCCCAGGGTGCATTATTTTTGACAAAATCACAGACATATTGACTACATTTCTTAATAATTTTAAATGTCATAATCTTTAGCTGCTTTAACACTCATCATCAGTACTTCAATCCGAAGATTGGTTGACTGCAGCCCTCCATCCTTTCCTATCTAGTGCTAGCTCT
>WURS02171738.1:0-21147 GCA_011762765.2 Rhinocypha anisoptera
AATTTTCATGTGGAAACTGCAGAGTTACTTCCTTTACTCCTAGTATGTTGGACTTCCACAAAGTTACGCCTGAAACCATATCGGATAGTTCTATGAATTTATCACCTGGGGTTCTAACAGTTGTTCAGGAATACCTTTTTCTTAGAGAAAAGTATTTTGTTTTGCAAAGTTTATTTTTAACCTGTTACCTGTTTTTGATGTAATATTACGTGACATGGTAATGCGGGTGCCCTATTTTTGACATAATATTTCATTCCAGTTTAGTCCTTCCAATTCCTCGTGTTTTTGATGTTTTATTTCGTTCTCTATTCTGTGCCCACATGCTACTGCCATCTACAGGTTCTTAATCATACTCTTAGTCATTTTAGGACAAAATGATACTATTTCCCCTCTTAAAGTGAACAGAAGAATGCCTTATTTACTTTTTAATCAGTTTCAGCCATTTAAATACCACCAGAATTAAATCAAGGGACGATAGAAAAGCAAATAGGATTGAAATAGTTAAGAGGTTGACATTGAACATTTTTGTTTTTATTTATACATTTTTTTCTTATTTTATATTTGTTATTTTTACTTAATACATTATCTGCATATTACTTACACAAACTTCTGATGTATTTTCACAGGATTATTTTCTACAAATGAAGTACAGCTTCCAGTTAATGCAATTCACCCCTTAACAAATACAAAAGTTCAAAGTGAAGGCCATCTTAATGTGTTCAAACAATTATGCAAGGCTAGGGAAGAGCCTGCAATCAAATTTGGGAATCTGGAAATGAAAGTACTAAATGATTCTGTCTTTGCTTTCACTAGGTAAGCAACATAATTTTATCCTTTTCAATGTTCAGCTGGTCTAATAACAGTGAGATTTCAATAATTTGAATCACACTCACTATCAACAATTATGGATAGCTTGACTATTTTTGTGGAAGATTATCTTGTTGGAATTTACTTGATGTAGCTTCCTAAATACAAAGGGGGTTTGTCTAAGATTCCCACTTTGGAAAAATTTATGTTAATTTTTGTGGAGGGGTCCAAGATAAAAACATATACATATTTATGAAGCTTGCTGGGACTATGAAGCACACAAGGCCTAATGTTGTGTCTGACAAACATGAACATATATGTAACACATAAATATCTTATTTATTTTTAAAATGAAATAAATTCTAATAATTAAGAATTCATTCAAATTTCTAATGCAGAGCTATAAACGTATGGTTTCTCTGGGAAAAGTAGATATCTGGTTTTTCTATTAAAATTTTGATTAATTGCTTTACAGACTGAGAATTATACAAAATATATGTAACTAACTTAAAACTATCTTGCATGCATTAGGATTTTTTTAAACATTCAGTATTATTAAATAGGATATTACAAGTTGTAATAGCCTTGAACAATCATGGCTATAATGCCACAATAAGCCTCCTGCCACTGATAAATGTTAGGTACCCAAAAAATAAATTCAGAACATAATTTTTCCAAACTTCTTGATACTAGTATAACATCAAAATATACCAATGTTACTCAGTTACAATGTTAATTAGTTTATGTAATCCCTGGTAGAAGATACATTTTCAAATGATAGCATCATCCCTTTAGGTATAAGCAAGGGTTTCCACTCTACTTGGTGGCTGTGAACTGGAGTGAGGATCAAGTACAAGTGGATTTTGGACTTTTTGAAAACGTGAGTGAAAGGGCTACAGTGTACACTCAGAGCACTGAATCATCAAGAAGAGATAGATATGTCAAGTAAGTGTTACTCAGAAATATAATATCACTTTATTAGTATGAAAATATATTTGAATACTGCAGATATTGACAAATATTTACAATTTTAAATCTACTTTTTTGGCCTTCCAAGGCTTGGCTGGAGGTGTCATGGATGTAATTGATTGTTTTTGATGGTGTTACTTGTAAATTTTTAATTCATGATTTATTGTCATTTTAAAATTGGTGTTTTTACCTTGCTAACTGATGATTGGTATACAATTAAATATTTTTGGAACTAAATTATATTTATTGAATGGTTATTGGTTCAGCAAGATTTTTTCTAAAAATTATATTAGTTAATCTTTGTGAAACTAATAATCCATTATAATATAACTTCAACCAGAAGTAATATATCACCTTTACATTCATTGGCATTATATTTAATACATAAACACTATATGTCACTAATTGATTATATAATTTATTTTTAAGGAATATTCATGCTGTCATTATGGAGCCAAAGGAGGGGCTGGTACTTATTATGGAATAGATATGCTCATATAAATGTCTAATTTATTATATCAAAGTTGTCTGATGCCAAAAAATTTATAAATATTTATATGTAAAATTGTATTTGCTGTAATATTTACGATAATTCGTTCATTATTATTTAATGTATTATTCATTGTAAATAATCATCAAATTGTACGTAATAATAATTTAAATAATATTTTTTAAATATTGTTTTTTCTTTTATATACCTGTCTGTTTAATCAATTGGAAAAGTTCTCGGAATTTATCTTTTTAAAATCGTAGTGCTTTATCCGAATCTTGGCAATATTTTTGTATGCTTGAGTGAACCTAATCCTTTATTTTTGGGCTGTCATATTTGCATAGTTTGTTGTACATTTATTTTTGTATGGTTCCATTACATTCTGTGTTTTGATGAATAGAAAAGCGAAGTTTTTCGTTGAGATCGGTAAAATTTTCACTGATTCTCACAGAATAAGGACAAAGGTGTGAATGAAAGAGTCACACCCAGAACTACAAGGCCTCCAAATGATTCAAAAGTATTCATCACTATTTTGACGACTGCCAACCTCAAGGAAGACCATCAAAATCAAATACCTGAAAATAAATGACAACAGATTCAAAATTAATATTCATTACCGATATCTTGAAATACGAAACGCCTCAGAGAAAAATGTGATTGGGCAGTAAATGGAAATTTGGAAATTTTTAAGATTTGGAGAATCATAGTTGCTCCATCACAATTATGATGTAATGGAGCAACCCCTCAAACTCAATTCTATTGATTCGTGTCAAAAATGGAATGAAAAACTCCTTTTCGCGTAACATGGCCCTATATAATTCCATGGTTAACATTTCATATTCAATCCAGTTTCGTTGTGCTGCAGATTTTCCTGTTAATATTTTTGTATTCTCTGTAAAGTACTCCAGCCATGTCTTGAAATTATGCCAACTCAACAAAAGATACATTTATTTTCAAATGACAAAAGAAAGTTCTGTTATCCATTAAACAAATTAATCATAATTTTATCATACTATAATGTTACTCATAATTAATTAAAGCCCTTACCGATAATTAATTAAATCCGTTTGCCGTATGAATTCATTAATTTGTAGCTTTGGGTAATATATTCGATTGAATAATACTAGAGATATGACTCGAGAAAGGCAAATGGCATATACAGTAAGGTGGAACCCTGAAAGGGTCACTTGATGAATCACACAGAATGACTATCTTATAATATTAATGACGCCATTGTTGTAAATCATCAGAGATCCGAGGATGAACTCTTCAGAACGACTATTGTGACAACACCCAAGGTTGAATATGAATTTCCGTCGTGACGTGCATGTTATTGAGAAAAACGTGTCAGTTTAGTATAATAACTCATGGAAAATTTCTTGCTTCATCGCGTAATGGAAAAGATTTAATTGCTTGCAGTATTTCACAGTGGGAGGTGAAAAATATATCGCAATAAGAAATTAGTTCTATATATCCTCTAAATCGGTTTCTTCATTCATTTGCATCCAGGCCATCTTAGCCATCATCATGTCGATGTGGCGACCTTGAGGGTCACATGTGGCACCCCTCTGCCACATAAGGCACCCCTCTGCCACCAAATCGAAAGTATAAATAAGTCGTTCAGTCCTCGGTAATAAGGAAAAATAATTGTTAAATCTCAAAAGGGTCGCTGTTAATGTTTTTATTGAAGAAAAAATGGACGAAAAAGGAGAGGAGAGGAAGTTTTAGAATGTTAACAGAAATAAGGAGGTTTAAAAGCTACCTATCCCCAAATGAAGGAAGACACCTGTAAAATAGTTGAGAGAGTTCAGCTATCAGAATAAGAAGTTGCTTAGAAAGAGAATTTTTTTTTCTTTTAGGTAGCTACAGTAATGGGCGGAAGTCAGCCTGTCAGACAAAATTTACGGAACTTGGTAGCATACGACCCGCATTCCAATAATTTACTACAAATGAGTGGATTCTTCAACCTTGGCATGTGTCATAGTGTGAGGTGCGGTGGTTCTTGCTGTGGTCAGTCAAAAACCCGTAAAAGGGGTTCTGCGGTCAATGGGACTCTCGGTCTCTGACTAAACCTCATATATGGCCTGGGATCCCACCTCGTCTCGTGCTATTTTTTTGCTCGCTTTACGTTATGTGGTGAGTTTTTGCACTGCCGTGCAATTAGACCTGATTTCCCTAGCACTTTGAGTGCGTCTTAAAAACGTTTAATTTTTAACCCCATCTCATTTCTGCAACTCTAACAACGTGCGAGTAAAGCTATTCCAGTTGGTTGTAGGGAACCACAGGAGCCGGTAGGTAATCAGGTTAAATTAAACCTCCTGCAGTTGCATCCACGCTTCCAGCAGTTTACCTGTGTATTGCAAGTAGCATGAATTCGCGGGGCGTAACCTACCTTCGCTAGTTTCAGACACGTATTTGATAATCCTCAAACGAAATTTTTGACCTGGAAGTTGACAGAGAATGACCACAAATCATAGATACTGCGCTGGTTTAATTTGGGTGTTAGTTTTAACCTACGTGATCATTCAGTTTTCGAACGTTTACTTTCTATCTCGCTCGCGGATATCGCCAGTTGCTGTGCGTGGTGCGATGTCTACCCCTCTTCGTGACCATTCCATGGCTTATCATCTGGGTTAAAAGTGAAACTTGTTTTCTTCCGATTTCGTATCTTGACTGCTGAACCCACTCCCCTCTGACCTTGTCCTTGGTTGCTCTTTGTTAGTAGTGGTCCCCTCCGATAGTGAAATGCTTGTAATCCGGGAGTGATATTATCTCTCTGCTCTCAGATAACGCATCCACGAAAGGTGTTGACTAAACGATCCACTTACCACTAAGCTAAATCCTTCATAGCCTCGAATTTTCAAGTTCGTCGGCCGCTTCAGGTTTTTCCAGTGACAGTGCCTTTTGAACGCGGAAAGTAAAAATCAACTCTGGCTATAAACCGTGTCTCGCCCGTAAAATTACGCATTCCTTATCCTTTGAACCCTCTCCCACTGCTGGAAATTTTTTCCTTTAAGCTTCAATTCATCCATTTTTCTCTTTGCCTTCGCCCTGAATTCCACAGATTCCTTCGCCCTAGCTGTCGGTGCGAACCTTCTTGCGGAGGCGACGGGCAGCGCAAATATCTTCCTCGAAACTGTTGCCAGAATAGCTTGCCTGCGTATTTGCTAATGGGGAATAAGGGGGGGTGAGCCATTGGCTGTGAAATGTGATTGAAAGAAGAAACCTGTAACCAATAGAAGGGGTGAACTAGATACCCCTTGCTAATAGGCAAACAGTTTGGAACGGTGCTAAGCCTCCTTTAGTCAATACAACGGGCGCTCTAGAGGCTCCATTTGACACTAGGGGTACACGGTACAAAGTCACGTTGAATTTTCAATAAATGCTTCTTTCTCCTTTTTCTGCCCACAGTCCAATCCTCGTTGATGAAAATCCCCTCGCAATCGCCTCTTGCATTTTATATCACCCTGAAATGCAAAACTTCTCCTGAATAGTATGTAATAACTCCCAATTTGGAAATTATACAAGTGAAACAACTGGATTTTTGGCGTATGAATTAACCTCCTAAGGTAATAATTATAATTCTTCGATAGGAAGGAGGAGAATGTAACGGCTAAAAGTCTTTATGACCGTGCGGTAGCAGTTGACATAAGAGAATAAGTGAAAATTTGACTAGTGAAGAAATACGTGCAATAAGAGGTCGCCATCTGATGGAAGGTAATAGAGTGCAGCGATTCGGGTCACCTCTTCAGAGACATTTAGTTTACTTGGCGCGCGACTAAAATGTGGAAGGAATTATAGGGATAACGTACTTAGCAGGTTACAGATAATGGACAACAGATAATAAAATAGTGGATTTGAGCTGTGATGTACTATTTTCCCTCTTAGGATTGACTGAAATTCTGCACAATCTCACCCCAAATTCCCAGCCAACCTATCTGGGTGTCCCCAGTTGTACCTTCTTTCATATTGCATCCACTATATGCACCAAAAATCTCGAGAAGAAAAATGAAACTATTGTGTATATTTGATTTTAATGGCCACGGTGGTAATTCAGCATGTGCAGGCGCGGGTTGTAACTATGCAAGTGAGTTTAAGTGGATCAAGTGCGTTTTTAATGTGGTATTTTGACTTGAGGCGTTTTGTGATGTGTGTAGTGGAGTAGTAATGGCCTAAAACTCCTACATTCGACAAACATGTTCCTGTATAAGTCGTAAGTACCTTTTCTTTCCTCTCCCTAAATTCTATGCTGTAATATTATCACGTATAAGCTACTATGTCGCAACCGGAACACCGGATATCTAATATCTTTGCTGCAACATGAAATCAATTAAAAATTCACTCTGATAAATCTAAGTAATTTACTTTACTCAAATCAAGAGCTTGACGATCTTCCGATTTTTATTTAAGGTTCTTAATGTCAAACTTTCATAATTCCTATTTCATTTAGTTAGAATTGTTTTTCGGTCCCGTCCGGTTGTCGTATACTTAAATGTATATATTTAATTCGAAGTTCCATAATTCTATTATTTTAATAATCTTAATTCTCTTCCCTAACCTACTTTTTATTATGGAGAATTAACCGAATCTATGGAATATTTTATTTTAGATAAGATCTATTAGCTATTCTGTTAAATTTATATAGGCTTAATCATGATTTACAACGAAGAAATATAAGTATGTACGTCGTTATATACGACGTAAAAACTCACTTCTCCGAAAGAATCATACCTACGAACAAATATAAATAATTTTTGGTTTGAATTGTGTTTGCTGATGAGATCGTGGTAGCCCAGTTGGCAGATCGCTCTCCTACTGAATTGAGGACCAGGGTTCAAGTCCCAGCGAGTCTAGACAGTCCCAGTTAGAACCCAAGCTGAATAGTTTTCTGGATATTAGATCTTCGTGGGAGACTGCAGGTGGCAGAAGGGAAGGATTTGCACATCCTACACTTTGGTGTGAATTTTCACACGCTTGGGTCTAGGTGTGCTGTGCCCTCATATAACAAACCGACCTTAGGGTTGAAGACCGTAGTGGTGTAAACTTTCTTTGTGTCTATGAGACTGTCTTTGGTCTGGAGGTTCCCAATTTCAGATTCTAGGTGACACCTTTGCACATTGTTTAAAAAATACTAGAGCTGCAAACTTAAGCATTAGGCTTAATAAATAAATCATCAGGGTGAAAAGGCTTACAATCATACCATTAATATGTCAAATACATACAAATTACTCGTCTGATTGTTAGGAATAAGGTCCATCTTGACAAAAAAATGTTTGTGTAGACTAGAGATAGATCGTGAAACTTATAAGAATGGGAAATTTCCAGTGGATGCTTGCACTAAAATACCATAGATCTCCCAGTAATGATATTACCAAATTGCAGGATATTTACCTCTGATTCTTACGCACCTAAACAAATCAAGCAGCTTGTTTTACTGTTTTATTTGATGTATATAAATAAATTCTCCCTAATAGGGCTTCCGAGGAGCATATTTGTTGAGAAAGGGTTTTCGGGGTTTCTTCTGATTGTGTTTACCTTATGGGCGACTGTTTTTCAGGATTTTGGCTAGCTTCTTCAGGCCAATAGTTATTTTACAGGATTTTTCTCAGCAAGGCTCGATGCGATTGGGCTAAGTTTTTCCTTTCCATTTAAACTAGTATCTAAACATTGTACAGCCGCATTCTCTGAAACAAGTTTATCCTTTTTCCGTTGTTATCATATCATAAAGGTTCACGGAAGTGTCATTTCCTTCTTTGAATTTTTATTATTTGGTAATTATTTTTCAAGCATAAAAGCAGCATCACATATATTTCTATAACCTCGGAGCTAACATTAACAACAATGAGCCACAACCCTCAAGCAATGGCAGGTGTACATTCACCGAGTACATGACTTAAAAAAACTGTAAAATACAGTATTGGTTCTTTATGGATGTATATTCTAAATTCGTATTGCATTTTATTCCATACCTCAGGAAGTATGATGCATACCTAATGTTCATGAAATATGTAAGATAATTTGACTTGTATGTATGAGATTATTATATCTGATGTAATCCTTTCCGAACAAAGGCAGGAATGATTTTTCACATTTTCAGAAGTTTAAGACGCTAAAGGGAAACCGGTCCCGTTAAAATGGCAACAAAATGGCCAGAAAAAGAAAAACCAGTGTTTATAAGAATATCATTAAGAGAATTTTACTCAAGAAACGTCAACGATATGCGATGGATTTCCCTTACGATCTATCAAAGTAAGAAGAACCAAAAACTTGTTTAACTTGTGTCCCAGCATTAACATTGATAATAGGGGAAAAGACGCTATATGTATGTGTCAACGAGGAGACTCATACGAGTTTAGATAAATATTAACTACCACTGGAGTGGCAAAGAAAAAACAGGAACAGACAAAAATCAAAGAAACACATAATTACTCCGATCATTTCTATGGTGCCTCCATCTTTCTCAAAGAAGAGAAAGTGAGTGGGTGGGTGAGTGGTGAAAGTGGGTGGAGAAAGGATGGAGGCAGGAGTTGGGGAGAGGAAATAGGGAGGGGAAGGTAGAGTAAAACTATCTAGATAAATTTGTTCAAATCCAGGAAAACGTAGATGCATGCAGGCTCTAGTGTTTTGAGTTGAAGGGGCGTGGCAGAGGGTGTAGAGAGGCAAGAATATCAACATTATAACAATGGTCAAACTTTGCATTACGTGAAGAGGCATGAATGGCGACAGGGAGGGAGGCAGACAGAGAGGAAAGATTATTATATGAAAATCAGTGGTCATTTATATGGATATTGAGAGGAATGTTCGAGAGACCGGTGTAGAAAGCAAAACAAAGTTGCCACAGGGGGAAGTATACTATGTTGTTAGTGGTTCAAGAATGGGGAGACACAGAAAGAAGAGGACATCTTGGATGATTGGAAGAAGAGGGTAAGGAATAGGAATAGTTACAAGGTTTAGTCTGGTGGTCTTAAGTATCCTGGAAATGTTATGAGGACGTCTGAAAATCAATGAGGGGCATTTGGGAAAAATCTGGATGTATTGAGGTTGTCGGAAGACAGGAAAAAGGCCTTTTGAGGATTGTTTTGAGAGATTAAATATGGGAGAAATAGGCAGTGCCGAGGCAAAGGTTGTTATTATTATTTTGGGGTTTTGATTAGCAGAATAAGGAGTTTTAAGGATTTCTTTGTAGAGGAGTGGATCGGGGTAGCCCCTTCGAATGAAGGAAAGGATGGTGAAGAATTTGTCAAGGGAGTCTGGGTTATTGCAAATGTGGTGGCCTCAAATGGGAAGGGAATAGGGTAGGGATCTTTTGGTGTGAGAGGGATAGCAGCAATTGTAATGAGGGTATTTTCATTTTTTTGAAGGCTTGTTATGGACAGATTCTTGGGGGGGGAAATATTGACATCAAGAAAAGTTGTGAGAGTGGAGGAGATGTTGAAAGTAAAGGAGACAGAGGAGGAGAAGTCGAGGGAGGAAATGAAAGAATTGAGGGATTCAATGACAAAGAAGGAAAATGTCATCAATATATTTAAGCCACAACAGGAGTTTAAGAGGATAGGAAGAAAGGAGGAGGAGGAGACGAAGGAACAGATTGGCATAGGAGGGACTGAATCTATTCCCCATTGCACAATCCCTCATTTGGAGATAGAAATCGTTATTGAAGGAGAAAGTATTATGGGTGAGATCTATGAGGAAGTAGGTACTAGGAATGTGTGGAGTCAGGCATTGGTTAGGGAGTGTCAGAGTGAGGAAAGGCCTTAGGAATGTGGAATGGAGGTGTAAAGTGAAGTGGTATCAATGGTAGTCATTATTGTGTCACCTTTTTGAAGTATTTGGGTAGGGTTCAGCCATTCAAGGAAGTGGAAAGTACCATGGATATAGGAGGGTAGGGAGTGAACAAGAAGTTGAAAGTAATTTTCAGCAAACACAGCAATGTATTCCATGGGAAAGTTGCAGGTGGAGACAGTCAGCCATGGTTGTTTGGTTTGTGGATTTTGGGATGGGTGCTTACATCCACTTGTTTTAAACAAAATAACTCTGGTAGGTTTCCTTTAAACTCCACAAATCACAGCCACTACATTTGCTCAAAAAGCATAATTCATGCAAATCAAATGTAATTTCTCTAATTGAAAGACCTATATCACTCTGCCTCAGTACCTAAAAACTACTTACTTGGCTGAGCTTAGTACTACTTTTATGGCTATTCATTTTGTGTGCTGCACATGCTTCTAAGCATACAAATCTATTTCAATTTCATATTGTGTAACTATTTCAAATTCACTCTTTCCTTTGAAGAAGTTGTACAATGAATTTACCATAGGTGAAATAAACATTATTATGTTTTAAATATAATTTTATTATTAATATTAATTATTATAATTTTATTATTAATATTATTGATATTAAATCTGAATATATTCAACATATATTCGAAAAAATAAAGGAAATTGTTTTACTCTGTCATTCCCAAAAGGTACAAATGATAAGAATATACATTTTTTAAAAATTCACTCCTTTATTAGTTCATAAAATGGTTGTGACAAAGTACATTATATTACCAGTATATTTCATTTTGTTACACGTACAGACATACATATTGTCTAATTATTCAAGCATAAATGTACTTATTCAGGATTTTAATATAATGTTAATGGCATAAAATATGGCATTAACATTATAGAATAACATCTGCCTCATTGCAGATGCATGCAAAAACATTTCACTTGAAAATCTCTTTGCGTTCAATTGCTAATATATTGAAGGGTTTGGGAGAGGTTGTGAACCCAGGAAGAGAAACTGTAGATGGCAAAGGATCACCTGGCACAAGCCGAAACTCAAAGTTAGCAACAATGGCACCAAGGAAGAGGAACAGACAGTTTCTTGTGAATGACATGCCAACACATTGGCGTTTACCTGTTTTTAAAGAGATGAATGAGGAAAAATATGAATTAGCAAAGTAAATGTGAAGAAATACACAAGAATTTAGTTCAAAATTCCTACACTTGGTAAAGGTGTATTGAAGTGTGTAAGTCCATTAATTCTGAAGTTATTTTCAAATGAATATAATCTAAAAAGTCTCTCTCAGTTTTACTGAATTCATACTTGCAATTACAAGAACCTTATCACAGAAAAAATGTGGTTTTTAAGTTTCATCTTATTCATTAATGGAAGTGAAACCATGTAACTGTATAATAATAGTAATTTGTCCCTGAAGAGATTCCTTATTATAAGACATCAATAATACAGTATATATTACAAAGTAAGGTCTGGGTGCAATTACTTAGAGTTTTAGGTTAAAATGGGAATATCAGACAGTAAAGTAAAGGAAGGAGGATGAAATGTTAAAAAAAGTTTCTGTATTTCATGATATCATCCCACAACTAGTTAAATTTTAACATAAAATCATGCATCAGCTTTCTCAAAAAGAATGTTTTTTACTATAAAACATAATAAAAAAACAATGGGTACAAGTAAAAAATGGAGGACTGATGACAATAGGAATATGGTGTTTGCCCACAAAGACGTATAAGATGACAAGTAGAGATAAGTGCAAGTGGTGGAGGATACATATCACAGAAAAATCAATGGTAACATTCCAAACATGGAATAACAGCATTTTATAGCAAACACACATTACAGATCATATGTACTTGACTCCATAGATGATAAAGTAAACATTTCATAACAGAGTGGAGTTTACAAACTCAATTTCTCAAACTGCAATGTGGTCTGCATTTGACAGACCAGGAGATCATTTGAAAAATGGATTAAAAACTACAGAGAATGTGTTTTTAAATCCATTTTTCAAATGTTCTCAATTCATCAAGTACCTCTGGAAAAATAAACATACGAGGTAAATTCATACCTGAATTTTACTAGTGGAAGGATGAGGACTCAAGTTATGAGTGCATGCACTGAAATAACCAGAGATTTTGCAGTTTTAAAACTTGAATGACCTTATTGTGACTAATGAATTCTTATACTCTTCTCATTATACCCTCATAAATATCCCAATTGACAATCCTTATTCTTCAATCCCCCCAACCTAATCTACACCATGATCATTCACTGTGCTACTCTATCCTCAAAAACATCACCCAAGAAAACCACCATCTGTTACCACCATCTCCCCCACTTCTCTATCTAATAACCTTTCCCCTTTTCTGTGCCTCACCTTCTCTTTCTTCAAACTGTATATATAAACAGACTATCTTAAGATAGTGACCTGAAAATGATGTTTGGCATCAAAATCATAGTTGTGTGTAGTTCAATTAGTTATTGTGTTACAGAATTGTAGTTTTTCCTATCATAGATTAAACAATTGGTTTCTAATGCAGCATTCTTTTTAAAGTCATAAGTTATATTAATCATTGGACAATGAGCCAACCACTCTGATCTTGTCTCAGTATTTTAGGAATTAATACTTCTTATATATAATTTGAGAGAAATGTTATTATCTTACCAAATCCAAAATTGAGTGAAAACTCATCACGGATAACTTGACCATTATCACCAATAAAACGTTCAGGATGGAATTCATATGGTTCTTTCCATTTGGATGGATCATGTGACAGTGCCCAAAGGCTTATATTGAACCAGGTATCCTGGAAATTTCAAGTAAGTTATAAAAGGAAATACAACTACAGCAAACTATTTCTACAGAACTCAATTGGAGTAGTATTTTAGGGTGCTTTGATGGTTAAGGTCATTTTGCACCTCTTAAAATCATAGGAAAAACCAACTAGGACAAACACAACACCCATGCCCTGGGTGGGACTCGATCTCATGACCTTTGGGTTAGCCAGCTAACCCAGCCGACAAGAACTCTATTTCATATAGTATAGCCAAGAGCCAATTTATTATTTATCTATAAATAGTCACAAATAAAATGTAAAACTTTCTCACCATCAGGTAAATGAAGTCAAGTAGTAGCTCCTGTGTCAAATTGTCTGTCTCCAGAATGTTTTCATATGAACTTTAATTTATTATCAATGAATTTGCCCATTGCATTTAGAGATGGGACTCACAACAACAACATATCTTGATGGAACAAGGTCTAGAAGTTATGAATCCTACCTGTGAAAGTTGCTAACATTTAGACTACAACTACATATTTATTAAGTCCAAGATATCATAAAATGTCCTCCACAAATGCTTATTACTCTCCAATACCCAAACTACTTTATCTTACTGATCAGTGATAAAGTATCAGTGATTCCCCCGAATCTCAGCACATTATACACACAATAAAATATATTTTTTCTATCAGTAGTTTTATTACCTGAATATCTACCCTATTAACTAGATCATTACTTAAATGCCTCATATTTATTTGGCCTCTTTTCCAAAATTGCTTTAATGTTTCTGAATTATCTTGGTTTTATGTGATATTAAACTTATAGCCCCTGTATTGTCTTTTTTGACATGGGTATACCTTACAATATCTTCTGACCAGACACTTTCCCCATAAATTTTCTGAATTACTTCATAAAATTATTTCACCCAACTTTTCCTAAATGCTCTAACAAGTCGACTGGAATAATACCCACCCTTATTATCATTCATTTTCTATAGGACATATTTCATATCTCTAGTTTTGTATACTTTACCTTGACTTTCTAAACCTTAACTCAGACTCCTTGCCATAAAACTCCTATAGATACTCTTTCAATATCTCCCTAATCCTCTTTGGTTTGGTGCAACCTTTCCTAACTTACTCCTTTCCTTCACAGAGACATTGGTAACAAAACAAAAGTGTAACATAAGCGAGAAAATTTTAGATAAAGAGAGTCATTAGATAAAGTATGGAATACAGGATCATTTCATTGTTCATAATTGAGTATTTGTGCATGAAATTTGATTCGTGCCAAAAAAGAAAGGTTCGTACAGACTGTGAAAATGTTATATCAAAAAACTCAAGAGACCCTTTAAATTCATGAAAGGAATGCATGCATGAGAAGTCACTGAAGTAATTCTAAAACTGTATGAGAATAGAATCATTTTTTTCATCAGTTTACCATAAGTCACATTTTCACTTCTTTATTTTACCTTTGGTACATTGTATCCAGCAAGAGTCGTTTCTTGAGTTGCTCGGTGAGGTACTGCAAGAGGGGCAATCGAATTTATTCTCATTACTTCTTGAAGTACTGCTTCTAAGTATGGAAGTCTGCAGATAATATATCTTAATAAATTTTATCAAGAAATTAAAATATTATACACCAATTAAATAATTGTAAGATAATGAACTTTAGAAACTTGAAATCATTTCAGAAAGGAATTTTGATAAGAGGGTATTTATTATTATTTATGCATATAAAGTTTTCAAAGCATTAAGTGACAATTGATCCATGATGGATTGTTGAAGTGCATCATTTAGAAACCAACCTTAGAACATATAGTTAACCCATGAGGAAACAGGATTCTGAAATATTTCTCATTAATTGTGGTAATTCAGTAAGGAACAGAATTTAGTACAATATCATCCAATTTTCTGTCCTATGAAATGGAGTCCAAGGGTAAAGAATTCATCATCACTTCTCATCGACCCTTAGAATATTTTGATGTAACTCTCCAGTTATTTCTTTTAGCAATGGACTTTTTCCCTACAATCTTTCCTCACATTGGTATCCATAATTAATTCTTAATCAATGCTCACTCAAGACTGTGTCCTTCAAACACTTTCAAGTACCCTTTTCATTAGTAATTTAATCCATCCATAAAATATTCCGCATACTCCTATAGAAAAATAATATAATGAATAATTCTCTTATCCATGAGTATCATTGTCCAAGTCTCAATAACACATTGAAGAATGTTTGATTTAAATGTTTTCCAGGATTATATCTTTACTTCCAGGTTTGTGTTGTTAGCTGTAAGTAAAATTTTCCTTTGGTGGAATACTTTCTCTGACTTAGCTATGCTGCCAACTATTCACTTCTTTCTTATGGATTTCTGCAATAAAAAGTATCAGTTCTAGTTTTTCATTTCTATATTTTCTATTTATACTTTCTGCTCATTGTCCTAATTTTTTCTTTTGTCTTCAACTTTCATGTGCTTTTACACTTTTTTCATGTTCATGAGCATCCTCTTCAAATTGATTTTCTTCTCCACCATTGGAACAATGCTGGCAGTTGCAAAAGGTAACATGATGATATTTTTTCCATGGATATATCTTTCTGCTGTATTGTCTGTCATTCAATTGATCTACATATTTCTTTTTTTAAATGAAATGGAAGTTAAATTGATGAGATTTCACAGCATTATGATATTCCTTCATTTTTCTTGCTTCTCAACTGGTTTAGCCAAGCTATAATAATAATAAAGCCAAAAATCTCATAAAAGCCATAAAAACTTATGCCATCTCCATATTAACCTATTCATTTGGAATAATAAAATGGTCCAAAACAGATCTTGAAAACATAAACTCAAATATAAGAGGACAACTCACAAAACAGAGGAAACTACATCCAAACTCGTGCAAAGAAAAAGTAAGCTCAGCAGAAGAGATGGAAGAAGAGGCTTAGTTGATGTGCAACTACTGCACATAAAACAAATACAGACACTTAGAAAGTATTTTCTCCTTAAAAAAACCCCATTACATAAGGCAATAGTAAAAGCAGACAATAACTACACCCCTCTCAACCTAAATGAAAGCAACCATACATACGACACACATAACACCCTCCAATCAGAATCTAAAAATAGACACCTGGACACAGAAGACCATTCATAGAAAACACCGGTATAACATGAAAAATGAAAACATCAGCAAACAGGATTCATACAAATGGTTAAGAAAGGCCATCTATATCCAGAAACGGAAGGATTCATCATTGCCATTCAAGAGCAAGTTATAGCAACCAGGAATTATCAAAAATACATAATAAAAGACAAAAAAATAGAAAATGAAAATTGCAGAAGATGTTAACAGTACATGGAAAAAACAGACCATATAACTGGAGGATGCCAAACACTAGCAGGAAGAGAATACACCGAGAGACACAACATAGCTGCAAAAATAATACACCTAGCAATAGCCAAAAACTACAACCTAACTACAAACAACATTCCCTACTACAACTACACTCCACCAAATATAATGGAAAATGGAACACACAAATTATACTGGGACATCACACTGCATACTGACAAAATAATCGCTTGCAATAGACCGGATATTACACTTCAACGCAAAACACTTAAAACCACTTACCTCATAGACATAGCCATCCCCAATGACACAAATATACAGCCAAAATATAATGAAAAAATAGAGAAATATACATCACTAGCAATAGAAATAGAAAGAATCTGGAAGCAAAAGAAAGTAGAAATAGTACCATTTATAATATTGATTACCGGAATCACTCTAAAATCATTCATCTACAACTTAAACCTCCTTGGTCTTAATGAGTACGTACACCAAGAGGTCCAAAAGGCAGTTATCATTAAAACATGTAGTATTGTGAGAGAGTTTTTAAGAGAGGAAAATGTGCTGTAACCTGTGTTCTAAACTGCCCCCTCCCCTCCCCCCAGCACACCAAAAGACAATTAGCCCAATCCTTTGGTATTTAATATACCCGGGATGGGTGAACTCCCAGCAAGGCTGAGAAAAAAAAATAAAAAAGAAAAAAAAATAATAATATATAATATAATAACAGAAACCTGTTATTAATACAATGTAGGCCATGAATAATTCTTTTTTGTTACCTGAAATCCCTACATTAGTGAGAATATGAAGCATACTACTCCATTCTTTTCAATTTAACACTCCATCATGAGGCTAGCTCAGAGGGCAGACTGATAAAAATCAAGTGCCATGCCTTACTGAGGCAGCATAATTGTCTAGTGGGTTAAGCATTTGGACTTGGACCAAACCTTGACATGATGGAAAGGTTACACTTCAATAATCTCTAGAGCCATACTGGTAGGAGCACAATGACCACACCTGGGAGGGTCTAACTTGACGGATAGATTAGATTGTAGAAGGCTAATTAAAGATAGTCCACTGTGTCTTTTGATAAATAGGATGGGTCCAGGGGCAGCAACACTGTGATGACACGTTAAAAAAATATCAAGGAAAGTAACAGGACACCATCTCAAATATTTATTTCATTATTAAAAAATGAAATGATCACGTACTAATTTGCCACTCAGGGAATATATCGAGAACTTTTTTGAATGAAATTTAGGGTTTGTATGAGAGGTTGAGAAGTGAAATGCATAGTAAAAAAATGAAAACGATGAGATACTTAAAAAGAAGGAAGAGAGAAATAAATGTCAGGTCAGGGGGAAATTAGGTGGAGCAGGTAGCTATTTTGGAAGAAATTTGACTGAAAATGGACATATGCAGTTCCATGAATATAAAGGGAATAATCACTCATGGAAAAGAGGAATTTACAATTACAGTGATACCTCAGCTAATGAAGATAATTCATTTCAGGTTTACATTCATTAGCTGAAATCTTCGTTTGCCAAAATCTTCACTAGCAGACATGTGATTTTTCTAAGGTTTATATTGAAAATCATTTAAATTGTTCTAGATGCTGCCCACAATTTAAACATAAGTGTTATAAAATAGCAAAAAGTAAAAGGCACTATAAAAGGGCATAAATTCACCAAAGGTTGAAATGAATAGCTTCAAAAATTCAGCTCATAGTGAAGCTACATTATGTTAGCATGTGCATCTACTAAATTGTTTGCTTTCCAAATTCAAATTCATTAGTTGAGACCAAAAAACACCAAAAAATATCTTTGTTAGTCAAAAAATTCATTAACTGGGGTAATTGTTAGTTGAGGTATCATTCTATAAATGAATTAATCATGGAAATATTAAGCATAAACACAAGAAAAAAGTTAGTAAAAATTCTTATGTGGAGAATAGTGTTTTATCATAGGCTAAAGAATACTATGTATTAATAATAGTATTCTTTAGTCTATGGTTTTATGTTTTGAAATTGGTCCTTGTGGAAGGACAGCAAGCAGAGATAGGAAGGTTTTGTCATGTGGATGATGAAGAGATTAAAGAACGTAAAATCAACAGAGAGAAAAATTAATGAAGTGTGTATATATTGGAAGCAGAAACTATTGTTAAGGGGAGTCTGAAGCAGGCAGAAAAGTGGATGAAAGGAATACTCACCAATAATGTCTTTTTGAAGACTGATATGGAAGGTAGACTGTTAAGTAAGAAAGGGAGGAAAAGAATGCCTAATGTATTGATTATAGGTAGGAGCTAAATAGAGATGAAGAAGGATCTAGGGTTTCTTTGTGGAGTTCACCATATAATTTTCAAGGGTTTCCAGTTCAGCTTTGTAAAAATTCAATATGTATAAAATGATGAACACTGTATTTTCACCTAAATTTATAGCAGTTCCAATGTAATAGGGAACAACATACCTGATGATGAGGTGATTTTATTGATATTAGTATGCAATATTGCAATAAAATTTGGTGGAAAATACTGTGTTCATCATTTTACATTCATCATATAGTTTACTTTAAACTTGCAGATTACTAATTGTCATTATCATATCCCCCTATGGAACCATTCCATTCCTTTCTCACACCATCCCTCTCCCAACCTTTTTTATACATAGCTGGGCAGAGGATTCTTTTCCCTGGTCACCACTTTAACTTAGATTTCAGCACTCCAATTTTACAACAGTGTGTACTTATTCACTATCAAAATAACTCAGCAAAGTCTAATCCTTCAACCAACCAAACATACCACCAATTTACATCCACAACCCTCCCTATAGATTATCAAACCTGTCAATAAAATAAATCTCTTGAATAGGCTGATATATTCCAAATTATTATAATTTTTTTGTAATTAATCCTCTCAATTTTAACCTTACCACATATTTTCTTTGACTAAAAAGTACTTAAACACTCTATTTTACAAAAGGGCATGCACTCTTTGGTTGGTGACTCGACTATAATTACAAATACTGAATATTTTAATCCATACCTGTTTCGATCCTCAAGGCAAGGACAACAACCTATGCCCAGCTCTTTCTTCATTTCCTCCCACAGACGAATTTGCACATCTGGGTAGAGGCCAAGATATAGGAGAGCAAATGATAGTGTGTTTCCAACAGACTCAGAACCAGCACCAAAGAGGTCCATGCAAATAACTATGAGCTGCTCCTCTGTAGAATATAAAAATTGGAGTCATCTTTCATTTAGTAGAATGTGCTTCACTTTGGACCAAGAACAATGTCACTACAAATATTATTTTTGATGCACAATGACCTTACAATATAAGTAACTTCCATTAAGTACATCCATGAAGGAGAGATAATTTCTGGATTCCATTAACATCAATGTCTAAATAATCTACAGAGGCTGCTGGAACAGCTAATATTCAACTATCTCAATGTCTCCATTGATTCACAAATCTATGTTTCATGTTATATGACCTGTCAGAGACCTGGTTAGCAAGTTTGGTCCCAAGGGATCACATTGTGGTTACGAAACACCTCTCATTTGATTTCTTGAAAGTGTTGAGTGGTATGACAAACTAGACTAATGATCCCATAGTATTTATAATATCATCTCACCTCTTGCATTCCTTATAGCAGAGAAACTAGAGTATTGAAGAATGAAGGATGGAATACTATTGAAATAATTGAATAATAGTTGCTGATTTTCATGACTTTAGGCACTGACAAAAGCAAGATTGGAAGGAAATAGAATGAACATATTTTAATGACAAGGAGGCAACTAAATTAATTCTTAATGTAAATTTGGGAGCTAGTGTAAAAATATACCCATCAAAAGGATTAAAAAATAGATTTAAAAAAAATCTTCTTCTATTTAGCTGTTTCATGCACCCTTCCTGGTAGAAGCAATCTGCTCCTAGCAAATATAACATAATGTGTTAAAGCAAGTTATAAAAGCATCAATATCTATGGCCAAGGCAAAGAACTATTCAGACCACCTTGTGCTTTCCAGATAACCTTTTTTCATGCACACACAAATGCATCCAAAGGGTGCTTTTAGCTTACCACAAAAATTTGAGTCCTTTTCAGCATTTTCTATTTCAAGAAGATAAGCATCAATGAAATCATTTATATTATTCTTATTGAAAGAACATTTATGCTCATCTATGGATTCCTATAAAGAAAATATAGTGATTAACCCTTTGGCTACCAGAACATTTCAAGCATTTCAAGCTAATATGGTCACCCCATTTTGAGAAATTACATAATTTAATTATAATTTTAAAATATTGTTAATTAATTTTGATAATTGAAAGTGACAAAATGAAATTTTTAGAAATTATGTTGAACATAATCAAAGGAAAGAATATCAGAACTGAAAGATAGACTATAGCCTATATTTCAGCCATATATTATGGCAGTAAAAGGTTAAAAAATGTGAGCATGTTAGTATTCCCCAATAGCAGAGATGTTTGTCTGATCTGCATGTAATGTTGTGACAACATTCGCTGCTTCTAGGTTTAATAAGGTGTGCATTCAATTCTAAAAGTACAGTAATTTTATGGATAACTGGAATCCACGCATGAAAGAATAATGATATGTAATTGAAACTAAATGAAAATGGTAAAGCAGGAACCTATATATGATATTTATATCAAGAGATATAAATATATATGAGATATAAATATATATATATATATATATGAGTTTTCTGCCAACTACGCCTCGAGAAAGACCGCCGTGTGGTCGAAATTATTGGAAAAAACTTGTGAGTGTTTTTTTTCTCTGTGTCCTGTGTTTTTCGTCACCACCCCAGTGGCTGTGTTATTTATATTGTGCTCGAATGAGTTTTCTTATAAATATCTATATATATATGTAGATGTTTATGAGAAAACTCATTCGAGCACAATAGAGAATAGCACGGCCACAGGGGTGGCGACG
>WURS02171954.1:0-21129 GCA_011762765.2 Rhinocypha anisoptera
TTATGCAGATCACACTTTCTACCATCCTTATTGTTACATGGATTGGTATGACTTTTAAGTCACTTAAAGGAGCTACTAAGGGAGCACAATACATATAAGGTAATGTTGGGAAAGAATCCTTTAGATGGTTACTGTCTTTCAGCTTATTCCTTATAAGGATTTTTACATAAATTGTTTCTGTCCTCATTTACCTTTGATTTCATTTCTCCTGATGGTCTAGCAGCACTTTTGTTTCTTTTGAAACTCATAAGCAACCAAAGTCTATCACTCCAAAATGGTGTCCCACCAACCGAAAGTCTTATCATACCAACATGGCTGCACTACTTATATTTCTTTCACCTCTAATCCTTACGGACAACCCCCACTATGCATAATTTATGATATATAATTATTAAAAACACATCATCTAACCTCTATCTTGCCAATTGCTGGCGGGGTTAGAATGGTGGTTAGTGTGTCATCCTCTTAACCCAAAGGCCATAAGTTCGAATCCTGTTCAGGACATGGGTGTTTTATATTGTGGATATATGTTTAATGTAATAGAGGACCTCATAATTCTAATTTTTCCACAATAAAGGCAAAGTTATTATCTTTCACGTTTTATGACCAAATGAAATAATTCTTTTGTATTAGCCCTTTCCTCTTTCATGAGCCAGTGAAGCTTTAAAAACTAGTTGTAATAATAGATCATCTAATAGGAGAATGAATAAAAACTAATGCTTTTTTGTACTTATATGGCAAAGAATAAATGTAATCACCACTGCTACTTAGAGTACCATTATTGTGTTTAAGGTTTTTAAATTTTTTTGTCATTAGCATGCTAATAAGTCCTATAATTAGTTTTTTAAGTTGCCAGTTATGTTTTAACGAATAACTTTTAAACTTAATACAAAAACAACCATACTACACAACAATATCGCTCATAAAATGCACATAAGCCTGCTAGGCATTTTCGTATAATAAGATACTTCATTTGTATTTAAGAACTCACTGCTTGCACATTTCAGTTATTCTCTATTTCAAGCCTCAATTTGTAAGAGCCCACAAAAATTGCACCTTAAACTCACATTTTGAATTTATATAATTTATGTAATTTTGAAAGTATGGAAATGCCACCAAAAGTCAAGGTTTAGCAGTTCTCAGGTACCTTATCTTCCCTTGAATCATTTCTTGAAGTTCATCTATAATATTGCCTATTAATAAAAACTTTATCTTTTGACTGTAATACTGTTCCATTGTATTATTCTTGTACCCATGCAATATGAATTTTTCAAGGTATATGCTTAGCTGTATTTATCAAACATAGTTGCTAAAGCTTATAGTAAACATTAAATAATTTTTTTAGGTTTTTAATTATCCTGTTGTTGTTTGATTGCCCATTTTGCTGATAAATAATAGTTAAGTAGAGAGCTCAAAGTGTACTTTTACAATGCAACAATAACCTCACGAAAAGATTTGTGGTGACTTTAGGTACTTGAACAGTGCCAAAATAGTTTTTGGTGGTGTTGACATAATATATTATGCTTTTTCATACACATTGAATGCTCCTTGGAACTTAGTGAGCCACTTCATTTGGTAGAAACTTGCATCTTAATATATAGTCAAAATATTACTTTGAAGTACTCGGTTTATGCTTTATTAGAAAAACACCAGGGGGTGATTTTTTTTCACACGTTACAAACTATGAAAGATGGATGAAAAGTCATTGTCATTAGGTGAGCTCAGTTAACGAGTTTTTTGGTAGAGATTTGACGCCTTTGCACGAATGAGTTGTGTGCCATGTTATGTTTCTAATCCTGTGCTGCTCAGCCGGGAAGGGGTGTGAGGAGTAGGAGGGAGGCGGAGGAGGACAACGACGACGAAGAAGAGGACGAAGATGATTGTGACGATGATGAGGAGGATGACGAGGAGACGGAGGAGGAAGAGGACGACTTTGTCGAGGACCGGCAGCCATCACGAAAAGATGTAAGTAACAGTGCCAGTGGCCATCACGCGGAGCGCCCCGTGCTGGCTCCTCCTGCCATCCCACGGCCGCGTCCATCAGGTGGGCCTCACTGTTTCGTCCGAGGAGGAAGTCACAGTGGAATGCCCTCGGGTGCCTCCTCTCACGGTCTTGTCCCCCACACTCAAAATCACCCCCCATGCTTCCACTTCGGAGAGAGGCGGCTCGTGTTTGGGGGCACTTACCCAATTGACATGCCGTGTCCTCCCCATCCGAAGACGTTTGAGATTGATGCCCCCATTGCCGGTCGAGTGAGCAAAGACCGAGTCGCCAAGAGGGAGAAAACGCAAAGGAGATGCACCAACGAGGAAAGGTGGATGACTGAGAACCACAGGAGTACCAAGGAGAAAGCATCATCGTTGCACAGGGTTTCTAGTGCCGCTAGTAAAGTTGCAGGATGGTGTGTTGACGGTGAGATGTCAGGTGTCAGGGCGAGACATGATAAGGGTGCTGGAATATTCTGTGATGGGTTTGGGAGGGAAGCGAGGCACCGTGGTGGCAGATCCGTACCACCGAGGAACATGTCGGGCATGTTGGAGAGTGGGGTGTGACGAGGTGAGAAGACTTGAAACAATGGATTATCAAAAATATTGATGAGGTGACTTATTTTTTCGATGATGCCCGTACTGTGCTTTCACCACTTAGCTCATCATCTTGATCCCTCCACACAACCTGCACCGGATAAGTTGTCGTAATGTTGTTTTTCCACATGCATGTAGTTAGATATGATCAATAATAAAGATGTTTCATTCATAGACAATTTCAGGACAATGTTTGTTCCATTTGGTCCAAGTACACCGTTTCCTGTGTTGAAATGAGTTGTACTGCTCATCAGACTTACGCAAATGATTTCTTTTGGAGGAATTTCCTTTTGGAAACAATGTGGAATAAAGAAAAAAAATATTTGTTAGAGTTAACTTTCACCAAAATATAAATGCACTTGGATCTTAAATAGAGAATAAATTTCAATGTGCTGAAAGTAGGATGTATCTTTAGTTTTAGGTTCAGTTGAGCTTAAATGTTTGTTATTATCAAGCACTGCCAAAAGGTTGACTTTTGGTGTTTTCAAACATACGTTTTTATTTCAAGTCATTTGTTTATTTATGGACATTCTACAGCTCTAGCATGAAATTTGATGATCTCACTTTTTTTGAGAACAGAAATTAATTCCAAAAACCAAATTAAGTACAGGTAATGTGCATTTAGTCTGTCATAAACGTGCAATGAATTTTTCTGAGTGTGCATGTTTTCATATCTTAAAATAAAAGCCTTTAAAGTCAACAACTTGTTATGAGAGAAATTTGCAAATGTGCTTAAAACAATAATAATGCAGTGTTGTTATATTAATTGTTTGTTAATTGTAAAGTAATGAAATAAATTTACTTAATGTTTCATTTTGCTTGTATGAATATTAACAATTACTCTCATTCCACTTATTGTTAATTTAGACATTTTTACATGATACTTTTTGATGCAGTAATGAACTTCAATTGAAATTATATTATTGTTCTAGTTAAAAAATTATTTGGGTTGGTTGTTAGAAGTTCTATTATAATTTATGATATTTGATTTTTTTTCTTTTAATGCTTGAAACTTGGAAGTCAGGAAATGATTCTGTCATGTACCAGCTCTTCTTGTAAATTTATGTCAATGGATTGGTTATAGCGATATTTTTCTTTATTCTAAATTAGTTTCTAATCTGATATACCTTCAAAGAATTTTCCTTACTAAAGTTCTTGCTGATGTGTCTGTACAGTTAATGAACTTTGGCATATCTTTCAACATTAAAGTACTTGTTGAGCAGAAAGAATTTTTATAAAGAAAAAAGAGCAGTAAACCTCCAATCCATGTTATTGGTTTTCTTTTAAATAAAAAATGGTACAGTGGAAACTAAAATTGGACTTTATAGATTCATCCCATTCCACTGACACATATAAATAAATATTTCATATTTTTTATTAATCCAAGGCTCCCATTTTCAATCAACTCATTTCTCTAGTTCATCCTGAATATAATAAAGAATTAGTTAAATCCAATAAATCAACATTAGAATTTTCGTTCAGTATTAACCCTTTTAGTGCCAGCGGGCCGATCTATTGGCCCAACTATTTGCTTATAAATAATTTTTGATTAAATTGTTTATGAGGTAAAAATATAAATTAAATATTTTACTTCCTCTAAAATTGCTTGGATTATAAAAAAATTAATGTTAATAAATTTATATAAATGTATATTATATTGTTTAAATGTGTAAATTAACAAATATATGAAAAACCCTGGCATTTTTAGTATATATGTACCAGGTGATAGGGGCTGGCACTAAAAGGGTTAAAAATGAGTATATTACAACATAATTGGTGTTAAAAAGTTTAGCAACATATCACTTCTTAATGCAGATATGTAAAATGGAAGTTAGAGATGTTTGAGAACCTGGTGGATTTACACCTACTTGTATGGAAGATTTCAGATAAATAGCTTTTTTTTTATGAAGCATAAGTCTGGAACCAACTGAAAGTGAAATTTGGCTACAAATGTCATTATTTTTGCATGTAATAATTGTACATTATAATATCAATACGGTTTGTCTCCAGTTATTCATGATTATGCAGTTGAAATGATATTTACTAATCAGTCAAACAAAATAATTAGTTTTAGCATTTTATCAACTATCACAGCTGAAACTTTACTGAAAATAAGTTATTGTATTTTTGCCAGCAAGGATTCTTTCAGTTATGTTAAAAATTAATATTTTATATAATTCAAGAAATGGTTAAGGCCGAAACTTTGTGGAAATCCATGTTGATAACAACAGAAATAAAAACTTTGCGTTCCACACGAAATATAAATTTATTACTGAACTAGTTTCACTTCACTGTAGCATCTTCAGGAATGAAGATGCTACAGTGTAATGAAACTAGTTGAGTAATAAATGAGTATGTTCAATTTAAATCCGTGATCCACATGTCAATTTTAATCATATGCTTTTTATTTCAATGACATCAATGTTAAATTTTTGTGTTATCAGGGAGGAACTAGTTATTGTAAAAGCCCCTTTTTCCACTGAATGCTCTTTTTAGTAATTAAGAAATTGTTTAATATTGTTGATAATTTCCATTTAGTAATTTTATCAAGGTTCAATTATTATCATTTATACCTTCAGAGGATTGCATTTGAGCTAAAGTATAGAAAAATATATTCACAAAAGAAATAAAAGTGTACAGTTATTTGGATTGAAGTATGCAATAGGCAATAGCTTTTGGTGAGTTTTGATCTTCCAGAACATTTCCTGATGATGACTTCCTTATGATATTGTCTAAAAGAAATAGCTGAGATTTTTATTTTGTCGCTGATATCAATTAATAAGGATTCAAATTCCATTTTAAATTATCTTTTTCAGTGCCATACAAATAGTCAAATATACATCCATAAGAAACATTGACCAGGTTTTTCATAAAATATATTTATAAACTTGATTCATCTACATTCTCTGCTTAACAAATTATTTGGCTAATAAAAATTATGAGTATTTCAATAATAGAGCTAAATGATGAAATTTGTAGGTCGATAAAACTATTCCAAGCCTAGGGGTCTCTTTCCAAATAAAGGTATGTTTTCTTCCCATAAGCCAATATTTTTCCTGTAAAAATTAATTTTTATTTCTTCTTATGTAAGTTTACCCTTCAGCCAGTTGATATGTGGCCACTATTGGATGGAAGAATTGGGAAAAATTGTTTGATGTGTTATAGTGACTCCTTTTACAAGAATCTCTGAAGGACAATGAATTGCAATACAGGGAAAGAAGGAATGGAATACTGGTAGTTCCTCTTTAACAAGCAATTTGCTTTAGAAGAAGCTATAACAATGTGATTTCTGAAGTATTTTGTTTCCCTACTCCAGAAATGTACACACCTATCCAGTGACACAGTTCCTCCCACGTCTTCATCTTATCAATCTGATTCATTTTAAGGACTAACATATAGACTCATGGAAATGATTCTGATGCTGATTCCCTTTTGCACTTCATAAACAACCATTTGATTAAAAAAGATGAAGTTCCATGAATGATCTTGGTGGAATGGTCTTAGTCTTAAGGAATTATTGCCTCAAAATATCTACTGATTGAACAGTAAGCTGTCATCAAGTCAAGCCAAGAAGTAATTAAATTCTAAGTGAAACCTAATGCACTGTTGTATTTTCCTCTGTGTGTGGTATCAGTGTGACATCACTACATTTTTCTTAGAAAAGAAGATGGGTAGCCAAAGAAATTCTCAAGTTTCTGGTCACATCATAACACTATGAGAATTATATTACCTATTTGTAGTTCTTTGGATTAGTATGAGAAAGGTACAGTTTGATCTGGTGCTTTCCCGGTGAATGTTGTAGATGAATTTTTCTCGGGTCAAGGCCACAATGGAGCCCTTGACCCGGTTGTCAACCCGAGAGAACTTCATCTATAAGGTACAGTTTGTTTTCCTCTCCTGAGATATTTTTATCCAATGTTACCCTTCATTTTCAATATTTCTTAGTATTGAATATATGGTCTTTTGGCTGTGATAAACAATTTATTACCGTGGGAATAGAATATCACAAATTGTTTCAAAACCAGAATTTCAGGCTATGTTGTTGTAAATTTATATTTTTGCTGTCAAATATGTCTCAATATGCTAGTCTTATTGTCATTTGTAACATTAATATTTAATATAGTTATTGTAGGTCATATGCAACTCCCTTTTTCGCAATCCTCGTATATCAAAAGTACCACCTAGAAATGTGTGGGTGCCCACAAACCTAGGGTGTTGTAATAAATTGTAGAAAAATAGAAAAAATCAATTAATTTTTTGTAAAACACTTTGCTATTTTTATTTACCTAAATTAGAGTAGTGTCGAACCGAAAAATATTATAAGGGAATTAATTAACATGAATTTAAGTACACTCTAAGCAGGAGAAATATTAAGGATTCTCATGGTGGCTTACTTGAACTTACTTTATAAAATCTATTGGATATTGCTGAACTAATAGTTATTTTTTCTTAATAATTAAGCTTCTGATTGAGTTCTACTCGGGTGTATTTGTTTTGGTTCACTTCTGGTGGAACTGAGAAATTTTAGCTATTCAACATGAAGAAGTGCTTGCTTCTCTACTCTTTAAGTGAATCCAATGATGACAGTGAGAAAAACTGCTGGCAAGAATATTTTGTAAAATTTTCAGATGGGCTGTAACTTAATTGAAAACCCAAGGGATATATACCTGACCAGATGATGATGATTATTCATTTGAAACTGGTCTTGTGTTATCTTTTTTTTTGTGGAAATACATCAAAGCTACAACATTATTTGTTTTCGTTAAAACTGTGATTTTTGATAGGTAAAGCAGTTAGCAAAGTTGATATTTCTTTTATTTTACTTATAGCCAGTTACTTAATTGTCCCTTTCATCTTTACAATCAGAAACAATGTATCATTGACAATGAATATGATTTTTTTCATATTGATGCACACATTGTTTTTCCATTTGGAAGACACTACGTCTTAAAAATCCTCATTTATCAAAGCTGCAAAAATGTATTTATTAAAAAAAAATATGATTTTAGCTTATGACATGTTTTCCTTTGTGTCCTTTTTATTAAGTTTGTTATCTGTTGCTAAATGATGTTTTATTTTTATCAGCACTAATAGTGGAATGCCTTTCATTAATTAAATGAGTTCATTTTTTGTAAGTAAATTAATATTAAACATCCATGACTATGAATGATGTAAAGTTTATAAACTTGTTCCTACATATCTTGTTCCAACATATGATTTCATTAAACTCATTCCATGCTGAGGTGATGGTCCTTTTAGTATCAAATTTTGTAAATGCATGTTTTCTTTCTGCCAGTACTAATATTTCAGAATTTTTAATTTTCTGCTTTTGGGTAAAAAATTTATGCCTGCAATGGTGTTTTCTGCATTATGAATAGTTTCATTCTACCTCAGAAATTTATGTTATTTCCTTGGCAAGGTGTCCAAGTTTCACTTTTTATCTGGTAGCTCTTGTTTTATATTTGTTATCTATCATTACTCAGATATAGTGTTTCCTGCTTGGCGTGTGTTTCTATTTATATTTATCTCCAATTTACTTTTCTGTGAGTCATTCTAACATGCACTACTTAATATTTACTTTGCTGAATGATAATTATTAGATGTCAAGTGAGAGATAAAAATTATAATGGCACACTTATGTTCCAAAATGTACACCTAATATTAAAAAAGCTCTTTTACAGCAACTAGGGTCCATCTGGTGCCCAACCATTTTCTACTTAAATGTCTTTGTTGTCTTCATCATAATTCACATTTTGGCATTCATCATCATTGTTAATCTATACATTTTTTGTTTTACAGTTTCTTCTCTAAACACATTAATGGGCTCAGTATAATTTTGTATTGGTTAATATATATTTTTCAAATTGTAAAAATAATTTAAAATAAATTTTAGTCTCTTATCAATTTATTTGATCTGGACTTCTGTTTTACTGTAGCCTGTGATAAGAGTTTTCTCCTTATCAATAAAAATATATTCCTTTAAGTTTTCAAATTAAACTTAAAAAATCATTTCATTCATGTCTGTTTATATTCTGATCATCCACCTTAATGTAAATTGCATAACTGAGAAAATTGGTAGGTGTTTAGTATTAATTTGAATTTTAATGTTTTGTGTTTTTGACTATTTTTTACCTTTATAAATGGTTTTCTCCAGGGTGGGATTATTTAAGCTTCTTACATTCAAGTGATTAACTTAAGTAGTTGATTTATTTATCACAAAATCTCCTAATGTGGTTATATTATTTTCTTCCCATATATTTTTTTCTGTTGTAGTAAGAGTTTTAAGTACAAGGAAAATTTCAATGGAAAAATCACCCAACACTCCTTTACGTTATCCACTCAGTAAATCATTGTCCTTATGTCATTTTACTAAACAGAAGATGTTTGAAGTGAATAGAAAGCAAATTTGAGTATGTTACGTCTATTTCATTTTGACTAGATTTTTCTTTCAACATATTTCTTGTTTGTCATTCTCCTCAGCTGTACCAATTAGCCACTTGTTTTGCTATTATATAGGTTAGGTTATAATTAGAGATGGGCAGATACTATCTCTGAATTCTCAAATACTAGAAATTTTCATCATACAAGATCTCGAATAATTATCCTGAAAAAGAGAAATTTGATTACCTCAAATAATGCACTATGTACCATATATGGTGTCCTTATATGCATACAGTTCTATCATTGGCATATTGATGAACTACATGAAATTCTCAGTGTGGACACTCCATTCTGTTCTGGAAATAACACTTTTAGATTATTTTTGATTTTGTTCATTAATGAATCATTGCTTACTTAATTTTATGATACTACTAATGAAAGATAAGCTCATCATGGTATAGAAATAGTCTATTTAGTATCATTAAGCTAAATTGAAGACAATTTGTAAAGATAGTCAAAGGTTACTGCTCGGTTTGAGCATTGTTTATGAATAAAATCATTTGCTTTGCTATACATTTTCATCAATAATTTAGAAGAAATGTCACAATGTGTCATGATTTTATTGTATTAAATTTTAATGATTTGATTATATAATAGGTAAATAGATTTTTAAAATAAAAGATGACATTTTTAATTTGGTTTGAGTTGTAGCTTTTTACTTAAACAGATAACAAATAATTTGCCAGAATAATATTTAATAAACTATTTGCTATTCTAGTATTTGAATATTCATGATATTTTTTGTATTCAAATTTGAGAAAACTACCACTCATCCCATTTCTTATAATAATGCAGAATTGAAATTTTTTTGCAATTCTTCAAATATCAATGCTTATTCATGATACTATGTAATGGCAGAAAGTATGATAGACTGGTGGCATTCACTGATTCCATGTCATCTCATACACATCTCCTGAAGAGTACTTCTTAGCCATCAGTTGTCATGCTACAATGTTTAGTTTATATTTTTCATATAAATTTAATTTCCAGCATATAAAATATTTTGCACCATCTATCAAAAGTCTGTTACAAGTAGTCACTAGAAAATAGAAATATGGAGCATAAATGAGCTATGTTTGGATTGTTGTTGTTTAAAATTGTTATCACAATACATAAGGGCTAGGTCCATTTTCTGTAATGTAAATACATATGTATATATTTTATGTTTAAGTGAAATGGGAAATATAAATGTGTAAGTTCAAAGAGTATGTCAAAATACAAATATAAACAGAGTAGATGTTATATAACATCATCTGTCTTTATCTGATTACCATTAATCACTATAAATTATTTAGGCAGACTTTTAATGGTCTATCACTGTTTACATGTACTTTACCCAGTCTTATCACTCGTACATAATCACATTATAACAGATGATGTAAAATATAAATATGCTCTGTTAACATAATGTACAGTTTTAAAAATTTATGATACTTTGTAAAATGAGTTTGGTAATAATTAAAGATAAAACCTTAGCTATGCTGAAGTAACATTTTTTCAATAAATTTTATGTGAGCCTATACTCATGGCCTAAAATATATTTCTTTTGTATGTGATTATATTTAACCTAATTCTACTCTTATAGAAATCTCCTGAGAATAAACTTAGACTTATTTTAATTGGTACATAATTCACTTTGATTCATGTCAGCGTGGGAGTAGTCAGTTTTGTGTAAATATTTTTGTCTATGCAAGAAATTTGTAAATCATGGCCCGTCCAGGACCAATTTTCTGTTTTGTCTGACCAAAACAGTTTGATGAGGAATCACTAATTTGAGTCTCAAAGTGACATATATTGTCCCCCATCAGTTTTGTTAAAATTATTCAAGATGGTAGAATGGGCAACAATGCTACACATGTAAGATTTCCTAAAATCCTTAGATTTCATGAAGGTCAAGGTATTTGCTATTGACTTTGTACAACTTTTCAGCCATTTTGCATCTATTCCTGTCATTTAGGACATTGTAATGATAGAGGGAAATTAAATGAGGAGATATTAACACTTAAAATGGGGTTGCATGATCCTCCCTAGATTGATTCCCTCAGGTCTATGTTGATAATAGGTTTTTTTAGGGAGGCCTGATACTATGATCATCATGGCAATCAGTTCATTCAATCACTGAAACTGTGTTGTAGGCTTCCATTTTTGACCCTCATATTTAGATCTACCCGTTTTAGGGCAAACCATTATCCTCCAATATGTACTAACAATTCTGGGTATTTTTTTTTTGTACATAGGATCCAAGGGGATCTTGAAAATATCTTAAAAGATAACCCCACTGCTACACAAAATATTTTAACCTTTTTACGAGATGTGAAGCTATAGGCTCATTTTTAATGACATTTTACAAGACGTCAAGCTATATGTTCATTTTTAATGAAAATTGTTTTATCTATTTATCTGTTTTTATTCTGATATACAGTTAGAAATGATATAAAGTTAGGTTGTAATTGATTCTTGAAACACAGGTGCAAAATGACCTAAGCTGTTGAAGCACCTATAAAAATGCAAAAATCAATCAATTCTGGGTTTTAAATTATGTTTAAGTAAAAATAACATTAGTTTTGAACCCTTTTGCACCAAACGACCAATATATCGAGTGTTCAGAATCATCCTCCCAGTATGAACAACCTTTTTTTGTTATTTTTGTTTTATTTTGTCACACACTTGTATGCAGGGATTGTATACCAGTTTAGGGCTCTGGCACAAAAGGGTTAAATTCAGTTTCAAAACTAAATGTGCCAAACCAGTTAAAAAGCTCTCTTTCACTATTTGTTGTGTTTTTGACTTATCCTTTAACCTAATCTTAACAAAAATTATTCACCTTTTCACATTCATGAGTTAATACTTCAGTGCTTCTATTTTTAGGTAGTATATTCTAGTAAGGTCAGGAGTTTACCCATATACTCATGGAATGTTTCTTCAATGTGAAAATTGCTTAATTAAAATAGGTGAAGATATATGTGATTAAAATCAATGTCCTGATTTATAAAGAAGTACTATTCTCTTCATTTTTATATTATAATCCTCTTTTGTTACTAATGAATTAATTTGTAAAAACTTCTTTACTTTTCTGTCTATGCCAATTTAATGACCACCAAGATTTACCACTAAGTTATGTCAGTAAACCATCAATTGAAGCTTGATTTTGGACTCCAAATGCTTTAAATAAGACTGAAATTCATTGGAAATCTCTTGTCACAAGCATGGTAAATTGCCAATAGGCATGCTTATAGCTAGACTCCTCGCTACAAATCCCTGATCAAGGTTCTTTTGACAGAAAATAGTTGAACAGTTTAGAGAGTCAGAATCTTAGAATCTTAGATTGAAGATGTATTTACCTTGAAAAAACATGAAATCATAATTCTGAAAGACTTGGTGGAATTTTTTGACACTTCATAAAAATAGCTTGTAATTTTCCTTTTCTACCAAAGATTCATTATATGACTATACTAATGAATGATATTATACTAGTGAAAATGATATTTTTTTAAATTTTGCCATGCCATTTTCATCATCAGGTAAAACAATAGCATTTTTACTCATCTCTCTTAAATAGTAGAGATCATATTTTAGTCTTGGGAAATCCACATTATACACTGTGGTGATGGATGTGGTCATAAGTACAAATAATCTATTTATGCAAAAAAAAGCAAGATAAAAACTTCATAATTCACTAGAGAAGTCAAGATCAATGTATTCATTCAATGATTTTGGATTTTTTAATAAGCCAAGAATCAATTGAGACACACTTTTGCCAGCCATCATTGTTGAATTGGGAAACATCATTAATTAGGTTTTAATTGAAAAACTTTAATGATGTGGTATTTGTAACCTCAAATGAAATGCTCTTTACATGGGTGAGACAGGAAGAAGTTATAAGGGCTAACAAATGAAAAATATGTTTTACGGAGGAAAACAGACTTGTTTAGTACTTCCTAAGGCATCTTCTAGAATGGTGTAGGATGACAGTTTTGTGCCATTTGTGTTTCATTGTAATAACAGATTCCACAAGTCCTAAATGTTAATGCTAAAAAAAACTAAAACCTGTAAATGGTATGTTTTCCCTGGTATACTTTTTACATATCACACCTCAGTTAACATGTAAACCTGCTGAACCCATGATCATTCCTCCCTGCTGCTCTCATAGGCCAAACCAGAAACATTGATTATAAATATCAATATGAGGAGGTGAAATTACTGTGAAGCAGCATGAATAAACACATACAATTTTTAACTAGAACTAAATAAGTGCTGCTCTCAATACATTGTTTAGCTATAAATTTACAAAATATTATTTTTGATTGTCAGAAAAAACAATGCCTGAATAAGATTTTGATTTTTGATATACTCTCAATTTTTGTACATTGTGCTCTAACACTTCATGCTGTGCAATGCCAATTGGTAAACATACCATAGAAAAAAGCCTATGATATTTTAACAGCTTGAAACAGTTAAGTGAGATGTTTATATTTTGGGTAAAATAGTCATTTAATCAAGTAGCTGTGTCTATTTTAATGGAGAGCTACAGTGTGTTTGATTATCAGTTAAATCATTTCATCTTTTAAAATATCGTAATTGAACTTTGATCCCTGTGAAAGAAAGTATTACTTTCCCAGTAGGTGACACTTTTTTAGCTTCTACAACTCTGAAATAATTTATTAAGATTAAATGAGACACAACTTTGAAAATTCCACATATATTAAATTACACATTCAATTTATTAAGATGTACATAAGCCAAAATGTGAATGTTTTTACCCTCCCATTAAGGAAATTTTGGAGACAAAACCCTCTCTAGAGTTTATCAATTTCCTTCCTTTTGAATAATAGTACAAGCAGGAAGGGCGGTAATTGCAATCTATTGCTACTATCAGTAAAAGTCTTCATTTTGCACTGTCTAGATTCACCTTTCACTGCAAGTTTATTCCTGTGAACACATATGTTAAAGTTTGGATGATTATCCATGATGTATTGATGTTTTTGGGAGGATGAAAATTACTTTTACCATTGCTATTATGTGAGTCCCCCATAGTCAAGTCCTTAATCACTGCATAGAATTTTTAGGAAAAAATGGCTGCACATATATTAACTATCATATAAGGAAAATCTATTCACCAAACCTCTACATGTGTAGTCATTTAAATATGTAAAGAGATGAATGATATTTAGCACAGAGAGGTTTAATGTGTTTATTAATTATGGAAAAGTAAAAGATACAAGTTAATTTTTTCTGAACATTGTTTATTCTTATAGTCAGTTGGATAGATTACAGCCTCCAAAAAAGAATGTCTATACCACATCCATTTTATGTTAAAATGCCAACCTTTTTGCTAAATATGTTTTTTTAATGCTTTGCATCCACAGTTCCATTTTTTATTATTCCAGTGTGTTTCAATTAGAAGACCCTGTTTAAAATTTATACTAAGCTTAATTACCACTATATTGATTTTTTGACTGTCAAGACAAGCTATTTTTATATATAGAGCTTTCTTCCAAGTGCCTGTGTATACAAATGAAATTTTCAGGATAGTTTGATGAAGCATGCTCCTTTGCCATAACTTTGAAATTTTGCAAGTATTTTAAATGTGGCAATTGCAGTAGTTCTAGGCAATTACCTCATGGGGTTTTGCCATTTTTAATATTATAGATTTTTCTGTTTCCTATGCTTTAAGGTGAAATCATTGTATTTTCATACTTTTGTCATCCTTTACATAGTTAATCCTAGGTATATTGGAACAAAAGATAAAGCATTTGTGATTTCCATTGAATTTTTATTTAATGGAAAGTGTATTTTATCTTTTTGTGCTCCAAGTATTGAAAATATCTGCTGAAGTGAAGCCTGTGAGTTTATCTTTCAGAATATTATTTAGTGACATCATCTTCAAGAAGTTAAACACAAACATTAAATAAAGAATCTCAAATTTTCCTGATGAATAGTTGCATTGAGGTTTCTTGGGTTTATGTCCTGGTAATGGCAATGAGAGGCACCTACATTTCGAGGCTGAGTCTGCCATTTTCTTCAGGGTGAGACTCACCCTGAAGACTAGGAGGTTGCTCCCCAATTTTAGGTGATTGTTTGAAATGTACTAGGTTATGGAAATATATTGATACCAACCTATTAATACACTTACTTGCCAAGCAGTTAATATCCCATTTATTTCTATACTGATTCTGTGCAATATATTTTACATGGTAACAATGTTTTGAAATGTAATAAAATTGCTCAAACTTATGCACTTGAGTATTATTTTGATCTAGATGTAATTAATCATACATTTTGTGTAATGTTCCTTGGTCAAGAACTGTTTTGTTTACTTCAAAAAATCAAGATGATATTATGTAGACCCAATATATTTATCATATTTAACCCTTAATTTACATTATTTCCATTGAATCTGTTCAAATAATGACAAAAGCTTATATTTGTAACAAATTTTTTTCCATACTGTTTTTAATACTTATTTAGGCATGGCTATACTTTCAAGTTTACATTGTGTGGATATTCTTGCAACCCTTGTAAATTTCTAGGGATATTTTTAGGTGTTTCTTGCTTTTATCTTTAGTATTTATTAACTGGGGTTTGGTATGTAACTAAGCATTAGGTTTTTAACATTAGTGGCAAATTCATGTACCATATGTACTTTGATCCTGATAAATTTTCAGCAGTGTATTTAAATTAGATAGGCACGGTAGTCATAATGAATATTATGTATTTAATGGGGCAAAAATGCAACTTCTTTTATTCTTGCAGTCAAAGGTAGTAGTATTAGTTAGTTTTGGCCAGAGACGTAATCTTACTTCATATTAGCTCTTGTCAAAAATCCTAATATATGTGGAATGTTTTTGATCTGGCTGTACTACCTAAATGACTGCTTCTTATATTTCTTGCTGAATCCTCACAAGTTATTACTTAGCCACCTCAAACTGACTTTATCGCCCTTTTATACTAATAGTGTGGACAGCTCTAGTATCTTTGTTGAAGTTTTGAAGATACTTTTGTATGTAAACATAAGATACCTAATAATATGCCCTATATAATATTAGTTATTCCTTATTCTTGGGGTATTATTAACAATAATCACTACTATTCAATTAAAACACTAATATTAAAATTCAGGTGCAGTCTTAATGCTCAGGGTGATAGAAATTTCTGTCTGACATGCAGCTACCAGTTATATAGCCATATGAAGTAGCAGAATATTTGTTTTAGAGTGATAGATACATTTATTAGCTATTGGACAAACATTGGCATGTTGTCCATCAATGTGATAGTATAAAGAAGTAAATACACACAAATAATCAAAAAAGTAACTATTTTATCCAAAAAGGACTACACAAGAGTTGAATGTGAATTAAACAAAATAAATATATTTTAGGTTATCGGTATGTTATATCTTTCCAGATGTTCTTCAGTACTGTAAAATGTATTTTTTTTTAATTTCTTTAAGATTTTAAAAACTTGTTTTAATTTCAGTATAATTTCTTTAACTAATGAGATAAATTTATTTAATGATATTTTACCTGAAGATTCAGGATTCTTTTGTAGAACTGATATCTGACAACTATTACTGAAAATAGTTCGTCCATACATTGGATATTGTGTGTATGAACATCCATTTTTGATTGGAGAAGTATTTTTACAGCAGAAGTTAAAATTATAAGGAATCATTACAGAGTTACAACAATGTATATGTATGGAGTCCACATACTAGAAAGAACTTCTGGGATCTTTGAAATTTTTAATTATGAATTAGTCTCAAAAACTTAACTAGATTCTAGCCTCAAAATGCAAATTACTCTTTTAAGAGTTGATTGTTTATCTTTACGAAAATATAGGTAAGCATGTAGCTGAAGTCATGGCGATGTAATTAGCAAATTTCCACAAATTTATTATGACCTGGGTTTCAATGTTAATACATCATCTGATGATGTATTAACATCGAAACCTGGGTCATAGTGTATATATGTGTGGAATAATGCTAATTAATTCACCATGAATCTGTCCACATTCCACAACATCATGCCTGAATCTTCACTATTTGTATGTTGCTTAATGATTTATGCCATATAATTTTTGCAGCATCTATAAGAATTTCATTATAAGTCTCCATTGAAAATTCAGTAGCCATTCTGTTTCCTGGAAGCATATTTAATATAAATTTTTATTTGATGTTAATCATTTTTATGTATTATTTCATGTGAATGATTTTTCATTAAGTAATAATATTATTATAATAATTTTAGTATTATTGTATAGGTGTGTACTTAATTGATTGTAATTTAATTACGATAGTGATTTAATCAATATCTTAGCAAAATAATTAAATATTACATTTCCACAGATTGTCATGTAGCTGTAGCTTTTCAGGTGGAAAAGTGTTCAAACTTAACTCAAACTCATTGAGACTCTATAAAGCTTTTTTGATATATATCTCTAAATTGTATACTGTATATTCCATGGTTTAGTGGGATATTAAACCTCTATTAAAAATTATGTTAACTATAAACTGGTGGATCGTCTTTTATAATGAAATGAGAAAGCCATTTTTGGTATACAACACTGTCTCAGGTCAAACTTTGTGGAAGTCCATAATTCTTCAGGTGAAGGAATCAACTGAAGTTTCCTCATAAATATTGACACCTGATAATGTAGCCGTGCTATAAAACCATGGTCATACCAAATAAATATTTATGTGGAAACTGCAGAGTTGATTCCTCCACTCCTAGCTATTTTTTTAAACCTTTGTGTTCAAATATTAAACCTTTAGCTGATGATTGAATAAAATTTAAAGTAATTTCGTGAAAGAAATTAAAAGTGTTTCGCCATCTATGTTTGCCTGGTGGGTTGTATGCTTGCTGGCTAACCAAAGGTCACATATTTGAATTCTGCTGTTATATGGGTCCAAAAATTAATTTCCTGTGTGGTTGGCATCAGCAAGGGCTATAAATATTCCACTAATTCTAGCCAACTGAGCAACACCATGTTAATACTTACAAAAGGTTCAGAAATAAACATTTTTGGTTATATTGTTTTGTTATCAAATTTAATCTGTCCACACTTAACCAGGGAAGAAAATATGTTTCAATGATATTATATACATATAGAATATATAAGATTGATACCATATATTGCTTCCATTGGAGCTAATCCTCAAGGGATTGTCTGATTTGTTTTTCTTTCTGGAATTTTGTAATTATGCCAAAACAGGTGGCAAAATGGTTTGTCAAGGTAAATCCCAGTTAGATCAAGGTATTAGTAATTGTAAATACATTATTGCATGATCTTTATTTCTATTGGCCTGCCATTGATTGGCCATTAAGAATATGTTCTTTGATGTTTTCACAATTCTGTTGCCAGAGCCATCATCCATTGCAATTAAAATGAAGTTAAATGTACTTGATTCCTCACAGCATGTCCTTCTGCATTGAATTGGACTGATGCATAAAAAAACTTAAGTTTATATTTGCCTGTTTTATTTCATTTATCTTTTAAGGTGATTTTCATAATTTTTGTGCTTTTTGTGGTTTATTTGCAGGTAATTTTAAAAAATATTGAATATTCTTGAAATTTATTTATTAAAGATTTCAAAAATTATTACAGATAAATGTACTTTATTAGGGTCTACTTCACCAGTCATAGTAATTTATGTACACCATCTGAGGGTCAGAGTCTTCATGTGTAACATTATTTCTTTTTACATCTTAAAATGTTTTGTAATTCACAGAATGCTATAATTACCACTTGTATTTTTTTTATTTAGGTTACTGGTCAGCAGAGGCCGTCATCCACTGCAAGTGCTCCTGCTTCTAATTGGAGAGGAAATGACACTTCACAAAAGTCCAAGAAAGAGTCTTTGGATGGGAAGGGTGGCAATGTGGGAGCTGGAGCAGCAGCTGGAGGAAGTGGATGGCTGGGTGGTTGGCTCAGTAAATTCTCCTTACGGCCTAAAAACCAGATGAATCTTCCTGATGATAAAAACCCCTCTGTAAGATAATTTTATAACATATTAATACTGGTTGTATAACTCATGAACCGTGCTTTTACCTTTTGTTGTGGAAAAGCTTAAAAAATATAATATCTAGTATATGAAAGTGCTTATATCTTAATTAACTTTCTATGTTTGTGAAGTTGAGAGGCTTCAATGACCCAATCATTTTATATATATAAATAAAGAGATTGAGCAAGCAATAGAGGCATTACTCTGACAGTTATGTGCCATTAATATAAATTCGCCAGTTTCTCATATTTTTTATTACATTGTTTCAAAATGATGGTCTACTTAAGTGTAAACAAGATGGATGAATATCCCTTACTATATGTCCATATTGCTTTTACTATTAGTTCTGATAAATGCTAACTTTACAGATTGTTTGGGACAATGAAAAGAAACGATGGGTGAACATGGATGCTGAAGAGGATGAAGTTACTGGAGATCTTCCTCCTCCACCTAAAGCTGCTGACCTCATCCCAACCATCAATCCTTCAAGTGGTGCTACAAACCCATCTATTCAAAATGTTAGCATGGATGGAAAAATAGTCCAAAGTAACATTTCTTCAACGTCATCAGCTCCCCCTATGAATAACATGTATAAGATGCAGAGAGGAAGAAGTAAGTTTGCTTCCTTTATCAATGGAAGTTTTGTTGTTCAATCTCTCCACATTTCCCTGACATTACATTTTGGGAAATTCTATGTTTTGGAATCAGTTTATGGGATTGTGACTAATGTTATTCTCTAATGCATAGACAGCTGGATTCTATATTATTTATTGTTATTAACCTTATCCATTCTATCCATTAACCTAATTCACATTTTAATTTTTGTTGAGTGAGATGGTAAAAGACTAATCAGATTATATTCCGGCTCATGGCCAAGTAGCTTTCTCATTTTAAAAGTGCTCAAATGTCAACTGAAGATAACCCTCTCTCAGGACCTTCGACCACCAGAATGGATGAAGAAATTTTATGAAATCTACAATGTAATCATGCCTGACTGTAGTGGAACTACCGATAAATTGGAGAGACTGACTGGTATATCCTGGAGTCAACCTAATGAATTTGACTGGCAATTTGAAGAAGAAACAGGATGCAGCAACATTCATTCCAAGTCTGCTTTCTGATGACCATATAGCCAACTATTTGAGAGTGTGCCAGTAACCAAAGAAACAGTCAGAAATCGCTTATATTTTTTTCAGTAGTCATCACAGGCTATGGATATGACCTAGAAATCAAGCAGCAATAAGAGCCAGTGGAATACTGGTCCATCATCAAGCTCAGAGAAAGCAAAGCAGGGGAGAGATCATACTTGAAAAAAATGTTGCTTTGTTTTTCTTTTTTCCTTAAGTCGATTGTTCACCATAAATTTGTTCCTCAGGATTCCACAGTTAACCAAAATTACTAACTTGAAATGCTAAAATAACTGAGTGAGGTAACGAAAAATAAAAGGCCTGCATTGTATTGATCAGGTGATTAGCTCCTCTACAATTACAACAGCACCCCTGCACGGACTGAATTCAGCCTCAGGCAGTTTTTGATGAAAAACCAACTGATAATGGTTTCACACCTTCCCCATTCACCATAAATGAGTCCCTGCCACTTTTTTTTATTCACTAAAATGAAAATAAACCAGAACATGAGATGTTTTCAAGATAAAAAAATGAAACAATTCACAGGAGGCACCAGACAACAGAACATAAGATGAACTGGAAAATTTTCTGGAAAGTTTTAAACTAACCATTTTAAAAATGCTATCAGAAGGAAGACTTAGAAGGTGAAATTCCTCTCATTCAAAATATATCTGACATATTTGCTTTTCATAGAATTTAACATAGAAATAATTATTGTCCTTATTACAAAAATGCAGTACATCTTAGGTACTATTAGAAGATTTATATTTTCATGCTTAATGTTTCCTAAAAAGTTTATTTATTTTTTCCTAAAATGGCTCATATAAATTAGCATGAGTTCATCTAAATATTTCTAGTGAGAGAAGAAAAAACTTTGCACTTTCCACATATAATTTTATTCTTTAAGACACGGGTACCGTCGCATAGCGGCTTGATCAGATGTCACTCTGTGAAGAAACCCGGGTTGTAAAGCATAAA
>WURS02172062.1:0-21128 GCA_011762765.2 Rhinocypha anisoptera
GCTCAGGCTGCGCCCTGGGGGGAGGATGGAGGGGGAGGAGGAGGAAGGGGAGGGACTCCCTAAGCATGGCCTCGCTTTATTGAAATAACCCAATATTCAATGTCAAGGGTGAAAATGTCGATGAAATCACTGCCGAGGTCTCGCTATTGCGAACTGGAAAGCCGCTTCAAGCAAAGATATATATATATATAGATACATATAGGTATATATAGATACAGGTATATAAATATATATATGTAGGTATACACATGAAGAATAGCTCAGTAGAGCAATGTATAAGCATCTAAGACGGCACAAAAAGTACATAAAAAACACAGAAACAGAAAAAGAAACACATTTTCTTCTTACTAGGAAGCTTGCGGCCGTCATCGGGCCTTCTTCAGCCGAAAATCATCTCAGACGGCTGAGGAAGACACGTCGCGGGCCGCAAGCCTCCGAGTAAAAAGAAAATATCTCTTTTTCTGTGTTTTTGTGTTTTTTATGTACTTTTTGTGCCGTCTTAGATACTTATATATATCGATACATATAGACATAAGTATACATATATGTATATATATATAGACTTAAGTATATAAATAAAAATATATAATTAGGTGTATATATATATTTGTGCGTATTCGAATCCGCGGGAGAGAAAAACCAATGACATCTCGGAATCTAATAGTGGAAATTCTTAAAAGGGGCTCTTGGGGTTATTTTACTTTTTTTACTCAGTCCCACTTTGCCCCTGACCGAACAGACACACACACACACACGAACATAGTGGGGGGAGGAAGCCCCGGGGGGAGAACACCCCCCCCCCGCTTTGACGTCAGAGAACTGCCGCCTGCTGTATGTATGTGCCCGCCTCTGGGGTGAGGGGGTTTCTCCTGTCAAGTAACTGAGAGCGCTGGCAACCCCATCCTCTCCGTCTCATCCGCCCCCGCGCTCATCCCCCTTCGCTTTTTTTATTTCATCGTCCCACGCTCTCACGGATCCTTCCTCATCGTCCTCCTCCTCCTCTTTAGCCATGTAAATATAACATCTCTTTTCGGGTCTCCTCATCCTGCGAACGATTTTCCCACCAACCCATCCGCCCGTTCTTCCCTGCTTTCTTCAACCTACGCCCTTCCCACCTGTGCCTACCTCCTTCCAGCCACTCCCCCTCCGTGGTTTTTTCGTTTGGCTACACCTTATGATAAATTCCCCTTAGCGATCCTTCGAACCCGACCCTCACTACCCCCCTCCCCATCACCCTGCTCTCTTTATTTGTCTCCGAATACTGTAGACCAGGGTTGTCCAACTGGCAGCCCTCGGTCCGCATGAGGCCCGCGGTGCCGTTTACTGTGAACCGCGAAAGAGTATTAGACGAAAACTCAGAAATTTTTTTTGATACCGTTCTTGTGAGAAAGGTTTTATAATCTAATATCGTTTCTTTACGACAAGTGCTGTCCCGCGCGCCGAACAACACAATGTTTCCCCCACCACCACTGTGAGAGCCGCACAGACTACTGCGCATCACGGCTCGCGCACAGTGCCAAACCTCCCTCCCAGTGCCACTGAGCTGACTGTCGCCTGCCACTTCACTTCGTCTCGTCCCTGACTGTGTCACTTAGATAGAAGCGAATCATTGCCAACTCCTTCTTCGTCTTGATTTCTCGTATTCAGTTATTTTTATACCTTACATTGCTTCTTATTGTTACTTTTAAAAATATTAATTAATCACTATCGTATATGGCCCCCAACAATATTATAGGTTAAGCTGTGGCCCATGAGACCTTACAAGTAAGTTACCCATGCTGTAGATAAACCAATAAACCAACTTTCGAGCTGTACGGAGGTTGATAAATGATTGTCTGAACACCCCTTAGACTGGTTTTGCCTCTTTTATTTGATCGCCAATCACTCGTATCAGCAAATAGAAGCCCAAAATGCCATCGAAAGGAATGGGTGAGACTATACTTACATGAGAGTAGAACAGATTTTAACGCTATGGAAGACTATATTGGAGGTATAGAAGAGGTATTTAACGTAGAGTGATCTGTGGAAGGTCTGGTCAACCGATTAGACCGGTGGGTAGCGTGCTCGCTGGCTAATCCAAAGGTCGCGGGTTCGAGTCCCACCCAGGGCATGGGTGTGGTGTATGTCCAGATCGGTTTTTCTATGACTTGAAGAGGTGCGAAATGACCATAGGCATCGAAGCACTCAATAAAACTATTACTGCTACTATGTGGTTGGAAGTATGCAGAGTTGAAGAGAGATTCATGTTAAGGTGTGTCTAAGTGGTTCTGATTTGGAGAACATGAAAAACATGCTTCTTGAAAAACATGGTAGATTACACTTCTGGATCCGGGAACGTAATGTCTTCCCTCCTTTCCGAGAGGGGGAGAAGTTGAGCTGTCCGTTTCCATCTTCACGTTTTTGTTCGTTTTTCGAATTTCCTTTTTTTCCACCTCTCGCTTGGTGGTTCAGTCGAGCGGCCCGTGGGAACATGTGAGGCGGAAAGGGAAGGGGGCGGGGAGGGGGTAGGCTGCGGCGGCCGGGGTGGTATCCCCGGGGGTAGGGTGTTTTTTTTTGCTCTTATCATATCCTCTCGAGTGAGTCGATTTCGAACCCGACGGCCTTGTGTGGTTGAACGCTGTCGACGTATTGTAAGTAGCCTCCGATTTCAGGTTGCCTTGGTTCGTGGGTTTTTGGTGGCTCGGTGTCCGGCCGAGCTACCAAAATCCGCCTGTATCTTCTCGCTCGCATGAAATGAGACAGCATTCAACCCCTGAATCCTACGATATTTATCTGATTAACATACGACGATTCTCGAGACGTGATTTCACTTTTTCTGGTGTCCATTCTCCTTTCAGTGAGACTCAGTGAAATCATTCGCTGCAAGAAAAATTATTATTTTTGATAGTATTAAGGTCGAATTTTTCGCTGTTGAATTTCAAGGAGAGATCGATTTGTGGGCATGGATAATAATTATTTTGCTCTCCTCTATGCAAACATGTGTAATGTAACGAAATTGATTGAAGATATAGTTTCAATATTGATGGCATTGTTATAGACAAAATGTTTTTTTATTTTATTAGTTAACATAAAATGGTCCTCTTCAAATGAAGAACAACCCTATCGTTCTCTACTTGGCGATGACGCTTTGACGTACGAACCCGGGTCGATAAACAATACTCCTTTGGAATTAACAAATATTTTGTCTCTAATTATGAATAGATTCCATAAAGTAGTAGTAGTAGTAATTTTGTTAATTTGTGATTGTAATTTTTGATTTGTAATTTAGTAATTTGTGCTTCGACGGCTATGGTAATTTCACACCTCTTCAGGACAGAAAAAAACCATCTGGAAAAACATAATACCAATGCCCTGGGTGGGACTCGAACCCGCGACCGTTGGGTTAGCCGGCGAGCACGCTACCCACCAGAATAATCCGGTCGACGATTCCATAATGTCATTCATTGCGATTACCTCTTACAATCAATCGGACTGCATCATTCACGATTTCAACGTCTTGATTGTAACAAAGGCATGAACATCTAATTTTGTTATTTTTTTTAATGTGCACAGGAGTCCACGCAGTGTTAATGTGCTTTCGTTCCTTTTGGTCAAGTGACCCATTGGCCATTAAAAGGAAGTTGATTGTGTAGTGGAACGGCATGTGGATATTAAAATAGAATGTCATGTTTATAACGGCGAACTTTGATTTCCTACCCAAGTGAAAATTCACGACTAATTTAATGTGTTCTCTTTATCTTTCCAGGTGAGTTCCGTTTGACGATGTTGGGTCTTTGCTCTCTGCTCCATTCACCGTAAGTACAATAAATGCGTTCATTAGTCGCCGAAGTTTCAATGCTGAGCACCCTAAATGAAGTTCAATTTAGGGCCACGATGTTTTGTGAAGCCGGGGGCCCGATCGATCGTCGAGGTGGTTATCTCAGCTGTGGACTTCCTCTCTTTCCGTGTCCCTGCGGTCTCAAATCGGAAAGGGCTATTTGCACCGCAAGAGCACTAGTGTGTAATTTCGAATGACGTTAATTCCATCTCTGCCTTTCCCACGGTAACCATTCCCATTAGTACCGTGGCCTTTCCCATTTCAGACGGCCTTCCATATTCCTCGCCGTCACTTGTACGTTCCCTCGGTGTCATTTTCCGGCCGTAATAGAATGGTGAGTACCATGCTCGCCCGCTAACTTAAAGGTCGCGTATTCGAGTCCCGCTCCGGGCATGGGTGTTTTTACATGCAATTTTGCAAAAATAAGTTAGTTTAACAGGAGCATGCGGTTCTAATTTCGCTCGAAGAAAAGAGATTATTATTATTACGTATTTGTCAAGTCTTTTTTCTCACTTTGTTGGAAACCAGAAGTCAATTATTGGGAATTGTGTGGTTATTTCTTTCTCATAATTATGTCTCATCCTGTAGATGCCCTGTTTTTCTCCCTCCAAACCTCTTATCTGATAAGAAGTCATTCTAAATTAAAACGACCTAGATGTTTCAACCCAACACATTAAAAATGGGCCTCATTTACTATCTTTTTGAGTTTTTGTCTTTACCATGGGTATTGTTTCATGTTAAGGAAATATCTTTTCAAAGTGCCGAATTTCAGTGAAGGTTTAATAATTTATTATTATATTAGTGAAATATTGCATTGACAACTTTGCAAATTTGATGCCAGGAAAATCTTTGGAGAGGTCACCCAATAAGGGGATGAGGCCGTAGAATGTTATACCATAGCGTCACTTTTGAAGTATCGGTTGCGATGGGAATCTAATAATTTATTTCTTATTTTTTTAAAAGTGCATAGGTATGAAATTTCGTGACGTCAACGTTAATTGCCATATGAACACAGTGTGCACGAAAACCCGCTCCCCAGTGAACACGTGCGTGCATGGCGTGGATTAAAATTTTTCCACGGACCCTGCCGGGCTAATATTTCGGTTGACGTCCCGGCGTCATTTTTCATTCGCAGACGTGGTGTCTACGTGCCTGAATTACGTGCAGGCGATGTAATAAAAAAAATATGTTTGACGAATATTTAAATGAAACTCCCTCTCCCCGCTCTCTCTTTTTTCCAACCATTTTCCGTATCAGGGATCCTCCAGTTTCCTCTCGCCATCCCTACTTTACCAAAAATGAGACGGAGGCCACCTAAAAATCCCCGTGCCGCCCCAATCCGACCTCTCTTCTCCCTCCCTGTCTCCCTCACTGTCTCCTCCTTGCCCCTGCGACGTCATTAGTTCTATGAAACTCTCCCATGTAATATTATTAGTCCTATTCACGGGTTCCTTTCTCCTCCTACGCGCGCCTCCCTTTCTCCTCTAATTAATTCTCAGTCGCAAACGCTTCGCTTCCGCTCCACCTAAAACCGCAGCCGCCTCTTATCCCGAAACCCGCTAACCTCGCCTTATTTTCATTTTGAATATTCGAATTTGTGTCGCCAGGTAGTTTTTCCTTCCTTTGTTTCTGAAGGTCTCAATCTGCGCTGTATCTATCTGGAAGCCTAAATTTTCTATAAAAACTAGGTGTGTATAATTACATACATATGTATAAAATATATATTTATAACCATAGTATATATCTATGTGTGTATATGTACCCAGGATGAAATTATAAATTAAGAAACTAAGATGCCCCAAAAAAGATAGTCTATGTGCAACCCTTTCTTAGCAGTTATATTTTATCCTTTCTGCTGTTGCTACTCAGTGTTTTTTTACGACAGAGAAAGAATGTGTCTATATATATATATATATATCGCCGAAACGTCCGAACTAATTCATGTGAGTGTTCTTTTTATTCCATCTGAGATATTATACGAGGGTCTTTCATTAAGTAATTCATGTTTGATGACAATGGCGTTGTTAAGGCAAGTTGCTGTTACCTTTGTATTCTCCCAGCTTTTAAACAATGTCAGAAACAATTTAACACTGATTCATAAGTTAGTTTGTATTTAAAAGCCATTGCACTTAGCCGTGCAACATGGTTTTTGCTAAAATGGCAAAAGTGCAGTATCATTCAGTGAATTGCTTTTTGCTTTTCGTTGGGAAAATATGTGAGAAGTTTAAAGTGAATTTGTATGCTGTTTATGGGGACCCTTCACCATCAATAGCACTAATTAGATATTGGTTCAACAAATTTAAACATGGTTGAACATCCGTTTTTTATCAGGATTGCCCGGGAAACCCAGCAGATGTGGTTATGGACGAAATCATTGGAAAAGTCCTCGACATGATTCTCACTGATTGTCCAACGAATGTGCTTGGAGTAGCATAGGCCATAGGTGTGACTACAGGAATGGCAAATGATATTTCAAATGATAAGTTGGCAATAAAAAAGTTGTTGGCCCGATGGGTGCCACTATTGACGGAGGACAACAAGTGGATGCGGCTATCAACTTTGAAGCTTTGGAGCAATTTAAGCACTATCCGAAGGAGTTTTTGTTTGTAGTTGTCAATGTTGATGAGATCTAGATTCATCATTATACACCAGAAACCAAACAACAAACAAAACAATGGGTTTCTTCCAATGAGGCTGCTCCAAAGAAGGCGAAGACGATCCCATTGGCCAGAAAAGTTGTGGCAACAATTTTTTTGGGATGCGAAGGGTGTTATATTCATGCACTTCTTAGAAAAAGGAAAAACGATCACTGGGCAATACAATAGCGTTATTGGACAGCTTTGACAAGAAATTGAAGGAAACAATGCCTCATGTGGCAAAGAAGAAAGTGCTGCTTCATCACGACAATGCACCAGCACATTCATCCAGGGTTGTAGCTGCCAAACTGCATGGATTGCATTATGGATTGCTGTAACACTCCTTCTATTCGCCAGACCTGGCTCCCTGCGATTTCTTATTATTCACAAACATGAGGAAATGGCTCGCAGGGCAAAAATTTAGCTCAAATAAGGAGGTCATCATCCAGACAGAGGCATATTTTGAATAGTTTGACAATTCCTCTTTTTTGGAGGGGTTAAAAAAATGGCAGGGACGTTGGTAAAAGTGTATATCCCTAAAAGGAGACTATGTTGAAAAATATATAATTTGTTTTTTTTTAAATTGACATTTTCATTCCTAACAAGTGTACTTATTGAACCCCCCCGTACCGACATCTATTATTTGATAATGATATGCATAATGACATAGAAAACATATACTCCTCCCTTTTTAGTATTGTTTCTCTAGTTTTACCATATCCTTTTTAAAATCATTAAATTTACTGGTTGTTTTATTTTTACATAGTGACAAATAAGACTACTGTATGGAAATTATATTGACTCCATATAACAATTCCTTCTTTAGGTACTATATTTATCTTTTTTTTGGTTTAGAACTAAATTATTCTATTATTCCAATTGATTTCACCTTTGTTATTTAAAAATATTTTAACTACAATGTTTCACTCAAATTGCATGCAGATATTTTGATTTTTAATTGTATCATATTTATTTAATAAAATGCTACCAAAAATAATTTAGGATTTTCCATAGTGGTAGTGTGGTATACTTACCATTCCATATCTCATTCTCAACAGAGAAGGATAGAAACTGATAGAAAAATTTAGAATTTACAAATTAAATAACATAAACTATAACATTAAAAATCTTACTGGCATATGTAGAAAAATAATCATATCTCATATAACTTAAAGTCAATAGGTACCTATTTTAAGTTTACAAATATAATGCTATCATCAATTGTTGAAGCTAGGAACATCATGGGAGCCAATTAACTATCAATCTGAAAATTAAATCTCACTTCTTGTTTTGATAAAACACTTATAAACAACGTTTGTAATTGAATATTGAAAATGGTGAGGATGGGAATGTTAACAGTACAACAGGAAAGTACCTAATGCTGTAAAAAAGGATAGTCTTTCAGAAGATTTTGACAAAATAATGGCAATACTCTACGAATAATTCTTTACTGTATTTCACCTATCTCAGTCATCATCTGGCAGATATTGTCAATGCATACCTCATTCAATGGTAGAGAGCCTGGGAATATTGGGTGAGATATTCATTCACATTTATTCTTTCTTTGACATTTAGTGCGATTTCACAAAATGTACTAGCCATCTCCAATCCTCTTTTCGGTTCACCAATAACATTGCGAACGCAAGGTGTTTGATTCCAATTTGACACCAACAAATATCAGTGTACAACTGTCATAGTATGTCAGAATAAATATCAGCAGACCCAAAAAAATTCCATAAACCCATATGAGAGAGAGGGCCTTTCCTCCTTACCCCTCCCCCCCAGCTCCATTAGGGTTGCAAAACCACTTCATTGTAAAGGAGTTAGTCATGCGTTAAAGTATGTTGATAATTTAGAAGGGGAAGAGCTCCCGTTTGGACCTTGAATATTGCAATGGCATTTGTAGTTGTTTTCATGCATGTTTGTAATGAGAAATCTGACATTGTCCCATACACTGTAATGATGATGTTCTACTATTTTATTTTGCATGCAGGTTGCTTCAATCTGAGTGCAATGTGTCTCTTAACATTTGCATTTGGGAGTGAATGCAAATGTTTGGTGGTGGCTCACCCCCTGCCACACTCCCTTGCGGCGGTTTGCAGAGTAATGCTTAGAAGTAGGAGAACCACATTTATTTGGTAGTTGGACCAGCAAGGTTAGTAGATTTCATAATCAACCTAAGTACAGGAAGGCCTTTGATAAGAATCAGATCAACCTAAATAAGATACAGAATCAACCTAAATACATTTGTAATTATTGGTTATGGAACATGCCTCCATATAAGTTTCAATCCCCCTTGGTTTTTCATAACTTCAGATGAACCTCTCTTCACAATCTCATGTAGTCCATAATAGTAGTGCCATAGAGTAAGATATTATGTTACTCAATGGCAGTACCTGTATTTAGTTTGTAGGGTGCATTGACAGCTATATATATCAAGCACATCCTGCAATCTAAGGCAAACCATAATTGGATGAACACAACACTCATTCCTGAGACAGAGACTCAAATATTTGGGTTAGTTGGCAAGCATGCTAACCTGACTGGCCATCTTGATTTCTTTATTTGGAATTTATAGCTATATTTCGAAATCTGATCAGTTTTCCCCCTCAAAATATTTGTTGGTATCCATGAGGAGGGTATTGTAAGTGAGAAACACAAACATGTTGAAAATATTCCTCACCTTCACTTTGCAAGAAGTGACTCACTTTTAAAAAAAAAAAAAAGAGATAGTTAACGAATTAAAAATAAAACAGTGCAGAAAGAATTGATAATAAATAACGCTGCAGCTCCTGATTTGAATTGAGTGACGTAAGCATTTGTATAACAGGGAGATCCATATCATCTTCAGACAAAGCTCTTTCAGTGAAAAAGTTGAAATTAAATTGAATGTGAAATTACTTGATTTGGGTCGAATACAATTTAACTTAGAAGTAATAGAAATAACACACACGAAATTTTCCCAAAAGAATATTTCATAATAACGATTCACTATATTTCCGTCCAATAATTAAAGGAAAGTTGAACATGTTACTTAAATTTTAAATTTAAGGATTTGTTGTTCTTTTTGTTGCTGTATATTTGAATAATTATTTATATGTTTTTGTTCTACAATTTTATGGTGAATTTTACGTAATAGTGTAAGACTTGCCTTAATGTTAATCAATGTTTTAAACATGCTTCTTTCTCTATTCGGTTGAGATATGCTATTCAATGAAGACACAAATATCACCGAAACATCCTTCATTAGTCCATATGGCCGACAGTGATTCACCATCACACGAAGCAATAATTAAATTAAATGACAAAAGGAAATCAGCAGATATTGGTAGAAATTTAGTATGCATGAAGATCAGATTGTTTCGGATAAAGACATTTCTTTTACCCAAATGCCTAATTTCCCTCGTAGCTATCGTAAAGTAAATAATCACTATGGATTATCAGTAAGCGAGAATAAATCCACTTTATTTTTTTTAACTTTTGAGGTTAAATTAAGGTATTTTGCAAGCTGTTTAAGTTAAATTTTATCGCATCGATTCTCGAAGAGCATCCATAGTTGACTCTGAAAGGTCTGAAAGTGGAACGCAGGAGGAACGAGCGATTTGAAATCCGTTCGTCCGCTCGATCGATTGAGCGCATGAGAGGTTCTCCCTCACTTCTACTTGTCGAAGAGAGACGATGGGTTTCCCGTACTCTTGGCAGAAACCAATAAAATATCCGAAACAAATGCTGATGTAGCATTTTTATTAAGGAGCTCGAAATGAGATGAAAAATAATCTTGAGTGAACTGTTACATCTTCTCTCCCGGATTTTATATATCGTAGTGATTTCACCAATGACCAATGATTTCATGATATTGAAGTTTTGAAAAAAGTTTATTAAGCTATAGAATTTGTGCTTTCATTTTTAACCACTTTGGGAAAATAAATCTCCGTAATAAAAGGGTGAAAAAGGTAGGTTTTATTTGTTTAAACGGCAATTTTGCAGATACCATTAACTTTTGGAATCTGGGATTTGGAGGAAATTTATGCAATCAAAAATACTTTATTATACTATATTACTAATCTATTTTGACTGTTCTAGGCCCAAAAAAAACCGGACATAATTTTTTTTTGGCACTTTTACAATAAACTATTTGTAAAAATATATCGTGCCTCTTTCCCTTTGTATTTTTTTATTCTATGCATGTGCCTAATTTAAACGTTTTTTTCTATCACTAATAGTTTTAAAGTTATGATCGAAAAACCGTTTTTTTTTAGAATTTGGCGAGAACGCCATTTTGTTTATAAACACAAACCGCACTCGCCTACCGGGTTAGCCTGTTGGGTAGCGTGCTCGCCGGCTAACCCAAAGGTCGCGGGTTCGAATCCCGCCCAGGGCATGGTTGTTGTGTTTTTCGATATGGGTTATTTCTATGACTTTAAGAGGTGCGAAATGACCATAGCCGTGGAAGCACCATATAAACAAAAATATTACTACAATACGAACCGCACTCCCTTTTTGATGAAAAAGTTTTAAAATAATCTTCTTTACCCGTGCACCAAATTTCATCGTTTATCCAATTTTTTCCGAAATCTGGCGATTCTCGACCTATTCCTACTGGATATTTAAAATGCTTGAGAAGTGGATAAATTGAAGTGCTATGCTAGAAGGTCAAATTTTCAAAGAAAAAGTAAATTGTAAAAGGTAAAAAAAAGTCTACTGTTATGAATACGACGAGAAAGGCATTTGTGAGGTCAACGAGAATAGTAGAAATCTATGGTTAACACAAGGCGAAAAATTCAATAGGAAAAGATAATATCCCAGCAAAATGTTTCCATAGCTTACATAAATAATGACCGGAAGGCTTTTCGTGACGACTATTCCCACCTCAACTTTGTTGAGTAATGGTTTGTAACCGTACTTTTTACTTGAAAAAAGGCAACTTTGGTTACTGAATGGTACTTGGCAGCCCAGTGGATGACATCTGAATAGTCATGCCGATAATTGCGACTTGAGGAATTTCTTGGGCTATTATTTACTGCCAACGAGAGTATTCTACCGTAAGGTGGAATTCTACCCTGCATTTGATGGGTGAGGATTCGAGCTCACCTAGTAAGGGCATCGGCATGCGAAAATTCTCACATCAGGGTAAGGGAGGGTTATGGGTCTGGAGCTCAGAGATTGTCGAAGGAAGATGTGATGCCTGAAAAATCACTCAGCTTGGGTTGGGGGTGTCCAAGAGACTTGCCTCAATGCCGTGAATCCGAGTTCCCCGTCCAGTAGTCAAGCGCTCTTAACTAATATGCTACCACGACCTCCTTTAGTGTTTAAAGGTTCAATTTGGATTCATTGAAGTATTCCATACGTAAAAACTATATTTGATTAGGGCATAAAACCTTTCCACACTTCGTTGTAATATCCACTGTGATGCCATCTATTCTTAATGTTAATGATTAATTGGACCTTCTATTTCTTTGCAATAATGCAGAGCATGCGAAGAGCTCTTAAGTCGCGCAGTTAAATCAAGTCATTGTTAATTTTACCTTTTTTTTACCTTTTACCTAATTTTACCTAATTTTACCTTTTACCTAATTTTACCGTTCTTTACCTTTTACCTTTGACCCTTTATTTGTAGAATGGCCAATGTGTATAAACGTAACACTCCGGCCAGCGACAAAAATGACATTTTTGACCTTTGGAAATGATATGAATGACCTTTTTCTCACTTTCGCTGAAGAAGAGTGCACGGAATTTTTCGCACTACAGTCAAGAACCCAAAATTTGAATTGCGAGTACACCAATTCGATTTTACCCAACTTATGAAAATTTAACAACCATGTTCGAAACACGTTTTCCTTACTTTTAAACGCATAGAACTCTCTGGGACTTGGTTTAATCGTGAAGGATTCGCGGACAATGAAAATAGTATTTTGTTTAGGATTGATTTTTATTGTAGAAAGTTATATTTCATCTGCGTGGGAGTCAACATTTTTAAGTAGAGTACAAGTTAATACAGTGCTCTAGACATTGCCTCATGTGAACGACTATGGCTGTTTTTCAATTTCATGATACTATTGGAATAAGATTTGGTTCTTTCCCGCGGTATTTCCAATCCACCGGGTGAGTGTATCCACTGTGACCGTCGTTTCGAAGCTCTACTCTGGCATCATTGTCAGGGCAATTGAGTGTCGTTGAGTATGTTGTTTCAACCCTGGTCGGAATTAATGTTCAGAGAATCCTCATAGGACCTGGAGGATACGCACTCAAGAATGGGAATGGTAGGATAGCAGGAAGACAAAGGTCGGTAGTGCCTCCAACAATACCTCCTACTCCGCCAGGAGGCCGCCTTATGTTTGTTATGTCGGGTTTCACGCGATTGGTCGTTTGGCCGCCTTAACAATTCCCAATTGTTTATCCATTAATATGAAATTGACAATTTTAATTTTCAGGTATGATAATACTATTAGTCGAAAGTATGGTTTGAGTCACGTTAAAGTAGTAGGAAACCAGATGTCCATTTCTCAAATCTACAAGCCAAGTAACATGTTCTATACTATATTTAGAACACGTAACATAGGCAGTCTTAAGTGTGCAGAAATTATTTTTTTTGGTTTGTGGAAATTAGAGGCAAGCTGACTAGTATATTTGAGTCTGGAGGAGTTCAGAGGAAAACCACGCATGGAGGAATTGGAGCGGAGAGGATTTTTTTCATGCGCTCCGCCGAGCCGTTTAGCTGAGCAAGCGTTTAAGTGTGAAGCAGGCAGGGGGTGAAACCGGATGCTGTAAGGGAGGCTTGGGGTGACATGTACTGGAACGGATTGAGCGTAATCTGGATTCGCACCACACCAGACAGTTGATTTTTTTCCCTGCAGTATCTACGTAATTGATTGTATTGAAGGGATCAACGTAGGCGAAAAGAAATTGCTGCACGTAAGATCAGTTTTTCTGGAGTTTCTTACTTCACGACAAGTCGTCCGTGCTACACTCAATATTGAAATAATTCGTTTCAGATAAACGTTTATTATTTTATTCTTATCCACCAAGGGGAGAACAAAATGGTTTGTAGTTGTCTGCAGCGTCTATTTTTTTATTACTTTCCGTGAAAAACTATAAAATCGACAAAAATAATAAATTTCGCAGTCCACGAGAAAGTCCATGTGTATATAATTTATATTATTATTATTCAAGACAGTTACAAAAAATGTACCGTGAGGCCAGGTGGTAACTCCATCTGATGAATACAAAGTGCCAAGCTGTGAAAACAAGCAATGAATACGAAATCAAATCAAAATTCGATGTGTGATTCGTATTTTTCTTGGGACTATTTTAAAATTTACTTTCATTGTTTTTTGATTTGTCGAAATACATCCGTATCAATTGGAGAGTGACGCAGAAAATACTCCCCAAGTTTCAGCCCCGGAAGCTTTGGTGGATTGAAATTATTGCTCGGAGTAACTTTATAAAGTTTTACAAATGAATTTACTTTTATTTTGAGATTTCATGCGCGTAGGCAATCTCTGCAATAATACTGGGCTCACGGATTATTGTATACCTATTTGTTCCTCGAATAATTTTCGCTTTCAGTATTTCGTGTTTACAGTGGACCTCTTAATGACTTCGCATTTACATATTGTGTGCGGTGACGTGCAATCGGTATCACACCCTGTTGATATGGGCATTTCGAGTACTTCTAATTGTTGAAACTATAAATTAGTTATATAAACGTCAATTTAAATTAAGAGAAGAAATAACAGTTGTGACAGAAATAACAAAGGAGTTGTCATGGAGTTGTTGATAAATAACATAAATAGAGCAAAAATGAGAAAGAAGAGGACTAAAGAGAGGATTTGTCACTGATGAAAATTAAATCTCTTTTGACTAAAATATGTGCCTGAGTCGAGTTATTCGTTCGGAAACTCATTGCTAATGAAGAAAGAGAAATTGCAGAACGCCATCGGAAAGATGGTGAGTGTGGATAGCACGTCGGCTTTTGACTGCATGCGATCCTCCCAATGTGAATCTTTGAAAGGAATGTCGTGTGGCGAGCATATATTATGCTTCGGGATCGCGATGCTGGGAGGTGACTCGACTTGAAACTTTCGTTATCACGTTCTCCATGCGCTCTCGTCAGCCTTTCGGTCCCCAGTTCTTGTTCACGTGCTGGTTCGACGATCAAAATATCTCGAGGGTCACGAGAAATCGATTTCCATTCGGAGCAAAACTTATTTTCCCGCATGAGCTTTCAATTACGAGGGAACTCCGTGTTTTTGTTTTCACAGTCCATCCCCGGCGGGATTGAGACGGAGAGGCGATTTGTTTGTCGTTTGCATCCGCTGGAAATTGAGGGACAGTGGGAGTCCGAATCTTCGAAAGGACGCTCGCGGATACGCAACATTTAGTTTATATGTATATATAAATTTTTTTTTTAATTTTATTTTTCGCAGTCTGACTGCGGAACATTCTATTTATCAATTGCAAACTTTGGGGATTTCCTTTTTCACACGATTGCCAAACGCAGTCCGAATCGAATTTTCTCTCGAACTTCCTCTCACGGTGACTTGTGTTAAAGTTGTGGACGAATGATATAAACACAGCATTTTCGAATCGCTCTTGCGAGGCATTAAAACCCCGCGTTATAAAAGGATACCCCCAGGAATATGCCCAGGTTCAAGTTTTCATGTAAAAATCCACGAATGACGCCACCACTGAGAAAAAGTATCCCAGCCCAGCTCCATACCTTTTACAGAGTATTGTATAGAGAGAGCATGGGAATCGTGTGATATTTGAATCTGAACGTAAAAATAAAATTTGTGGCGAGTTAAAAAGACCAGTTTGTGTGAATCACGGATGGATTTTGGACAGGGTAGCTCGGGTGAAGTAACGTGAATGAATAGAATTATGCCCTGACAAATTGGATACTCTCAATCATTATAACTGGGTGTTCTCATTAGATCATTTTCTCTCTTAAAGCTGAGACACTTAGGATAATAGATGAATATACTCCATGATGATGATGAAGGGTAATCTACCGATTAAGGTAGGTTTTTGATGAGCATTAGCTTAGGTTGGCCGCATAACATCTAACACGTATAATCCCTCTTCAAATCTGCGTACTTCCTACCCCCTATCATTCTATCCAATATCTCTATTCTCTTCCTACCCCTACCCCACTTCCCCAACATTCTGCCATCTATTACAACCTTTAGCAACCCATTACCTCTCTGAGTACCCCTTCTATCCACCTTTCCTGTCTTTTTTGGATCTCTCGAAGCAAACGTCTCTCCTCCCCTCTATACCATTCTCAAAACTTCTTCGTTCGTCTTCCTCTCTGTCAACTTCACCTTCTCCATCCGTCGACAAACCCGCATCTCAAAAGCCTCCAATAAATGCTCATCATCTTTCCTCATGGACCAGGTTTCGGATCCATATAGTGCTACGCTCCATAATAGAGTTCCATATTACGCTCCATATACTCCATACCTAGTCGAATATAATGCAAATGAAAACGCAATCGCGAAACACACCTATTTAGGTACGACTTATTGACATATATGATACTTGTACGATTACATATTTGCAAATACGATATATAATCTAATTACTGTTTTAAAAATACAATATTGTTGGAAATTGATTGCCAACGCTTTAAAAGACCAGAACAGATATATCTAGAAATCTGCTAATCTTTATTAGTTCAAAACTTCTGGGGGAAAAGTTTTCGCCGCTCGTGGTGAGCAGCTGAAGCCATAATCAGATCTACTTACAATTAGGTTCCCTTTCGATTCATTAGTGAGATTGAACTTTGCTGAGGTGAGAGGGCACCGGAAAGGGTGACGCACTTGATCAGTCCTGTCGGAATAGGTCGAAATTCGCCCGATTTCGGAAAAAATTGGATAAAAGATGAAATTTGGTACACATAGGTATAAAAAAGGGTGATTTTTAAAGAACTTTTACATCAAAAGGGAGTACGGGATCGTGTTTATAAACAAAATGGGGGCCACGACAATTTCGAAAAAAACTGTTTTTCGCTCATGACTTTAAAACTATTAGTGATAGAGAAAAATTTTAAATTGGGGACGTCTAGATGATAAAAAGACAAAGAGATGATGGGTTTAACGATACATTTTCTCAAAGAGTTTAATGTAAAAGTGTCAATGAACAAAAAATATGGCCTGTTTTTTTTGGGCAAGATAACATTTGAAATAGGTCAGTAATCTAATGAAATAAAGTCTTCTCGGTCGAATAAATGTCCTCCAAATAAAAAAATACCAAATGTTAATAGTTTTTGCAAAATTGCCGATCAAACAAAAAAAATCGACCTTTTTTTTCATCCCTTGACGTGAACACTTGAGATTCATTTTTCCGTAAGTGGTTAAAATTATGGCCTATTTCAACTATAACTTTTCCTAAAATAAAATAGCAATATTTTATGTTTATTGACTGTAACGTCAGAATTATTTGTACCATTCTCCTTCTCGGGAGTAAAAAAAACGCCGCACACTTCCAAATTTACGTCTTTATTCTCTCGTTTCTCACTTCGCACTCAACAATCCCCGCTATTCCTCCATAACGTTCTCCGCTCTTCCCCTTACGCAAACACCAAATAAAAACGTTTTAACTACCAACCATCCAAAATTCTACTCCACATCAACGACAATGAAACAAATGGCCAGCAAACAACATCACAACAATAGGCCAGATATTACATACACTTTTAAAATAAACTATTCGTTCAAATTTATCGCGCGACCCCTCATTCTCTTTGTCTTTTTTTATCTTCTACAAGTGACTAATTAAAATCTTTGCTTTCTAACTTATAACTTTAAAATTTATGAGCGAAAAACCGTTTCTTTTTAAATTTAAATTTCCGCCATTTTGTTTATAAAAATGACCTGCCCTATTTTTGATGCAAAAGATCTTGAAAATCATAGTTTTTCACCTGTGTACCAAATTTCATCGATTATCCAACTTTTTTCGGGGAAAAACCAATTCCGGCTGGACTATGAGGTGAAGCCGCTTTTTTGCAAAGGACTCTGATGCTTCCCTTAAAGGGAGACTTGCGGTTTCATGGGACTGCGATAATAAGTGAGGCGTCACTTTAATGGATGAACACGGTACTCGGTGGATGTCGATGTTTATAACGAAATATGAAAAGAAAAAAAATGAAAAAAAGTCTTGTGAACGGTCAGTCCTAAGATTTCTTAAAAGATTGGAGGTAATTTATACAAACACATTAACCGATTTAATATAGAGAGAAATATTTTAGATATAATGATGATATTGTACTGCGATTTCGGCTACTGCAACCTCAATTACATTAATGATAAAATGTAAAGGTTTATATTCTTCGATTGGCAAACACTTGCCAACACCTAAATTACGCTTGAGCGTAAAAACTAGTTCTTTCCTCACTTCGAATTTTTCCAAACTTCGTGTATTTGAACGGCGTAATGGACCAGGCCACCTCCACACCCCGATATTGAAATAAAACGCCGAATATAAAATGGTTAAATGGCCCAGAACGGTTTTCAAAAAGTTTGAAAACATTTCTGCGCGATGAGCTTTCGATCATAAAACTCAGGCAGCGAAGGATCAAATGCCGTGAGCTAAACACATTTGGCTGGTTTTGGTGTGTGGAGTGGGGTCGTAAACTATGAAGACATTGCAGATGAACAGAATGCTAGGGAGAAATCGATACGCATGGGTCCAAATGGGATGCTGATTCATTGGCGTCGGAAAATAAGACGAGAAAAATCTCCAGAAGTACTGAAGCTGGACCCAAAACTTTTCACAACTACAAAATTCGTAAAACCTGCCCAATTTAAGAAGTGTCTAGGAGATAAAAAAATATCAAATGTCGTAGCCGTTAGCATACGGTGAAATCGAAAATAATTTATAAGGCTTTTCTGTGCGGTGAAAAAAAAAAGTTCAGAGGGATTTAAAAAAAAACTCCTTGGGATTTGAAAAATCATAGAAATCAGAGAAAACCTTGGACCTTGACGCAGACGCAATGCCAAATTTAGGGACACCTACTTCTACTTCTAAGCATCACAACCGCCTCAAGGGCGTGTGTCAGAGGGGAGTGAGCCACCTCCAAACATTCACATTCACTCCCAAAAGCAAATGTTAAGAGAAACACATTGCACTCAGAATTAAGCAATCCGCGTGCAAAATAAAATAAGATATCAGAACGCCATCAACAACATGCGGGACAATGTTAGACATCTGAATACAAATCGCTTCACAATAAATATATATCATCATCATCAGTACTTCAATCCGAAGATTGGTTGACTGCAGCCCTCCATCCTTATATATATATATCATGCGGAAACAAAGTAAAATAATATTTAATATATACGAGTAATAAAGGAAACGAGAGAAAACATTCAGGGTGTAAATAAAATATACACACTACTCTTCCTAAGGATCCCTAGGACCTAGTTTATTCTGATCCCTGATGGTTCGGGGGAAAAATGACATTTTAAATCTATTTGTTCTACAATATATTTCCCCGATTTTCCGGGCGTCGACCGGAAATCCGGACCTAGCATCAAAATTAAAGGGAGAGTTGGCTCTTGCGCTTTTTCCCGAGTTTTCAGTGAGACGATTTCAGGGGTGTCTGTAATTCTAATTTTTTTTCCAACAATCAAAGTGATCGTTAGAGTGATTTAGAGAGTTCATTTTTTTTACACAGAGTAAAATATTAGCGCTTTTATAGTATTTAAAAAAATACTCTGCTTGATATTCGCAATTTATTCCTGTTTTTGTACCGACGTATATGTAGTACAGTGATTTTACCTGACATATTCCCTTCTATTACTCTTTAAAACATTCATTCTTTAAATTTCTTCCACAAAATATCTCTTCTTAAATACTTTCAATCTCCACCCGCTGTTGCCTCTCTTACCGTTTTATAATTGACGCTTCATTTGCCTTCCTCTTTTGCATTTTCTTCAACTTTCTCTATGCACGGAGAAAGGATGAAGTTTTTTTTTCAAGTAACCGACTATACAGAATACATTTTCCTCAAGATTACTTTCAAAGCTAACTAAAACTAAGTTTTATATTTGTTGTCACCTGTTTTAGCTCTTCAATTAAACCGCCGTCACAAATTACCTCTTACCCGTTTATGCTTTTATTTTTTAATTCCTTAATTTATGCTTATTAATTAATTTATTAAATTCCTTAATGCTGTATCATTTTTGCCCGTCCAAAAAGAAATGTTCGACCTGATTTTGTATGTTAGATAATATTTTGACGTCAGATAATGTTTGATAATCTGTCGAAGAATTCGTTTATTTTTTATGGTTCATCAATACTCTATGTTTATTCATTAATGTGCTAAGCAATTAATGCATTCTCGTGGTTTACTAGATCACCAAATCTTCTAAAAGTCTCTAATCGAGAAGGGCAGCTGACTTTGTCAGTGTCACTCCCACGTTAAATTGAACTATTGATCATTTCCAATTCATTTATATCATTTCATGTTTTTATCTTCCGCACCCTATTATATATATTAGAGATTATTTGTAGGACAATTTGGTGTGAAGAAACAAGAGTGACTGTAGTAGAAATCACCGTGGAAACATTTAACATTCACTTTGAATAATAAATGAAACTGTCAGAGTTACACATGACATATGTAACGTCTAGTCTGTTGTTTTATTGTTGTTGATGTTGTGTAAAATTTTAAATGGTTAATTGTTAAAAAGTTTGTTTGGTAGTTATCTACGGGGGATTGTTGAGTGGTAGTGGGAGATTGTTGAGTGATAAATGGGGCATTAAAGACGTAAATTTGGGAGTGTGCGGCGGTTTTTTTGGTTTACTCTCGATGAGGAGAATGGTGCAAATAATTCTGACTTTTCACGCAACAATAGACATGCCGACCATGATTTCTACGTGCAAAGAATTTTCAAAACGATTAATTCCGTTTGACGTCACTTCCACTGGATGTGCATGCGTGGCTTACGTTTAAAATGGAATAATCTTTCTTTGAAAATGAAATTGCATGGTGTTAAAATGGCGAATCTATGGGACGTTTCATTTAAAAGAACAATTGGTTAATTTTAAATCGTTTTTCTAAATCGAGACTGTAGATGCTCTCGCATGAGTTGAGGAGTATTAGTAGAATTATTTTTTTTCGTAGCTTTGTTTCATTTATCGTACATTGCGTACCAGAGAAAGACTCATTGAGTTTGTGTTCCGGGTGGTGGTTTTAGAAATATTTCCTGCGCCCTCTCTCCTGATGTTCTTACTTCGGTTTCCCCTCTCTTCATTTATTTTATACTCCATTTTTATCTCTTGCGAAACGTATCCCCCGAATCCTGTGGCTTATATGTTTTGCTTCGCGGGACCCTCCCCGCCTGGATCTGCGTTAGAATTTCTGATAGAGGACTTCCCCCGGATTAAACGGCAAACTTCGTGGTCTTGAGCACTCCACCGCTAGTGGCTCTGGATAAGGGTCATTTCGCGAGTCTTGATGTTAAGTCGGCGACACGTTATTCCCTAGCTCAGCACAGGTCACAACTTTTTATCTCCTAGTGTTTTGGAACAACCAATGAGAACAAACTTTGCGTTTCGAGACCTTGGAATTTTGTACGGGCATATATTACGAGAATATTATCCCATACTCGCCTCTCCTCCCCCCCTCCCCCCCCGCCCCTCCCCCCCCGCCCCCCCCCCCCCCCCCC